>JANSTR010146543.1:0-11365 GCA_025434805.1 Antipathozoanthus remengesaui | reverse complement strand
AACTATGCTTTATATTGTGAGGGAGCACGCTTTTGGACCAATCAGAGCGAGTGTTATATCAAATCTATATTATAAATATATATAGAGAGAGACCTTATCCTTTTCCAAAAGTTTGATGAGCTTTGTGTTTGTCTAAACATATCTTTGGACATTTTCTTCTTTGTACTACTGTCGCGACAATATTTCTTTACATCGTACAAGGGTTTAGTTTATCAGTTTTACATTATCATAAGCACCCTAACTCTAACCCTGACCTGACTTAACCCCACCCTAACCCTAACCTAAGCGAAATAAAATGTTAAGAATGAACGGATTACTAAAGATAGCATTACTTGTAATCATACTTAATCTGATCTTATTTCAAAAATGCCTGTGTGTTTTTTAGAGTATCGCGTTTGTGCCTTCTCTCTTCGCCTTTTGTATGTTTGGATACCTGGTGTGGCTGTTAGGCCAGGGAGAGAACCCGGATGAAGAGCTCGTCAGGAGGTACCGCTGTGACGTCAGACGCGAGAGGCAGCTCAAGAAGCTGAGGAAGAAGAAAATAAAGACAGAGAAAGCGAAGCAAAATAGAGCGCTAGAGAAGCAGACTCCAACATCTTCTGGATGGGTGGGTATATAGAAAGACGTTGGTTGACTAGTTTATAAAAAATCTAGGTGGTTTACGTCAGCGAGTAACTCAAATGATAAGATAAATTAACTAAAAGTTATATGTTGTGATACATTAAAAAATTCTTTGGATAACTCACAACAATCCAAACTGATGTGAAGCAGCCCTTTCAAGATGACTAGGTATGATCTCTCGTACTTACCATAGCAATATTTGAAGGTTAATATTATAGCAAAATGGAAATACCTTTGTGATGTCAAGGCAGGCTCTCGACGGCCCTTGAACAATCAGTATAGCGGTAAAAAGAAACTAAGATTCTGATTGTCACTTTAACCTCAGAAACTTTGCATTTAGTTTTAATAATGAATCGGAGAAGTAAGATATTCAACAATGCAAATATGTTTTATTTGCTTATGTATTTATAAAAACAAAGGGGCTATACGTGTTTGTTATACTTTGTAGGATTTGAGGAACTTATTTACAATGAATTTCAAATTGGAAGTGGCATTGAACGTTCCACAAAACTAAAAAATGTTTGAACCGTTTTTCTCTTTGTTTCAGTTGGATGACTGCTGGGAAGATGCACAAGAAAAATCCAAAGTGTCTTCGTCTGTAGTAGACTCCAATCTATTTTATCTCGACGACGGCACGAAAAATGAAGATGAAAACGCTATAGATAACGTGAGCAAGACTCCGTCCAGACCGAAGCGTGGTTTGAAATACTGGCTCAGGCATCCATATCTTAGGATAGTTACTTCCTACCTCGTCGTGTTCTGTAATTTTCTGATATTCGCCGAAGATCCCGTTTCTCATAGTCACACGGACTGCATTATTGATATCATCGGGAACATCTACTCTTTTATGTTTTCCAGGTAAATCATAAGAAATAATTTAAGAGTTTTAAATTGGATTTGCGACAAACGGTCGAGACCTAACTTGTATGTTTTGTATCAGTTAGTTGCTTTATCACTCACTTGGTATTTTGACACTTCTCGTTATTGAGCTTTGCGCATGAGCAGCAGGATGTTTAACAATTACTAGACAAGGTTAGGCTGGAGTTGACGTTGAGGGCACAGTCATTAACAAATGAGGTCTAAATCATACCAACCAATTCAAAGACCAAAATTCAATCCCATCATCGAATTCCCAAATAAAGTTTAGGATAATTTAAAATCTGGTAGGGATACCATAAATTATCTAGAACTGGAAGTAACAGCTTTTAAAGTTGGCGCGAGCTCCCTCGCCCCCTCAAGTAAATTTCCATGGTCGTGCTCAGCCAGTAAGCAAACTACAAATGAACATGCATATATCGATATGCACTGTGTGCTATCCACTGATGGTTCTGTCAGTCTTTACGCCACTCACTAACCGTTTTATCAGCCTCAGCATGTTCTTAAATGTTCATAAATTTTTGGCGATTTTCAGCCTCACGTTCAAAAAAATGGTTCTTATAATAAAAAGAGTGTATGACGATCCATCGAGTATTCAGGCTGTCAGTTGTGTTATTTAAGTTCCGTATGATCTACCCTGATCTTTCTCACGCCCATTTGAGAGCACGGAAGAGAAAGATCTCAACTGTTGCCCAGTGATCTTTCGTTCAATCCGTTCCAAATTGTAAATCCTAAAAATTAAACTGCGCATGTTATGTTGCCACCGCACTGGCAATGAACGTTCTTTCTCATCTGACTCCCATTTCAATCGCCTTCACTCACTGAATTTTCAATTTTCATATTTTCAGTTTTTCGCGACTGCAGTTTTCCGGCGACGTTCTTAAGTCAACAACCGCTGTTAAACTGCGCTTTGAAATGCCAGCTGGCGGCACGCCGAATTTGGCAATTTTCAATTCCTTGACCTTTCTGACTCTATATTTCAATTCAAGATAGCTGTGATAAAGGATAAAAACAAAATAAGAATATCGAATTCTTGATTCAGTTTAGATTATTCCCTTTTCCTTGTATTATTTTCAAGACAACTTAAGCCTCTGCCCACTTCCGAACTTGGGCCTTCGACTGTGTAAACAAAATGCAAATGTGTCTGTAAGACTTCAACGTTTTTTCTCAGAAAAGCATGCAATCTTTCGTGACTTCCTTTGACAAGCGGCAGTAACAGAACCAGTGGTCACGTCCGCTTTGTGACTACCGCTACTTTTTTCTACGAGTAACCTTTGAATTTTTAGATCCATTATTTTAAAAACAATGTTTCTAATTCCAATTTCCGTACTTCCTCCGCTTTGAATACGGAGGAAAAATTTGGGTTTTCGATACCAAATCCGTCGAAACCCCGCATGGGGTAGGGTGGGGGGACTATGGTCACTTGAGTATAAAAACATGTTTTCGTACACTTTGAGCTAAAAGTTTTGTATTATGAAGTTCAGTGGGAGATAACACACCTCACAATCCACCTTTTGAAATGTTGGGGTAGGTGTGGATGGGTTGGTCCCAAAAAACAAAGTTGAAGAATGAAGGGAATTTGCATGTTTACAGTTTAGATTATTCCATGAGGGCGCGCGCGCAGCTGCAACAAGCGACAACCTCGGGGCAATTAGTACGAGATAGATTAATGAGTTTTGTCACGGGCAAAACCGAACGGTGTCTAAAAATTTCCAAAAGATCATGAAGATATTTATCCTCTTAATATCCAACGAGGCACTGCAATGTTAAACACGTTTTTCTTTCAAATGACTGTTGTACTGGTAGACATTTTCTCGTCTCTCACTTCACGTAAGTCGGCCTTTTTTTCCAAGGCTTTCTATCCCAAATTGCTAAAAATGACTTTGCGTGACGAAGTGATAGGATCAATTCTGCCACTGGCTTTCATTTATAACTGTGACGCTGTTTTGAGCTTCAATTTCGTTTTGGTACCTAAAGCCTCGGGCAAAGAGGTTTATTTTTTCTCGATAACATCACGTTCTCTTCGAAAAACAAGAGCACAAAGAGGTGCCGAACCACTAAACGGAAAGATCGGAAAACAACATGTGCGTTTACAATACAAATATCCTGTTACACACGTGTATCCGAACCTCACGTAAACACGATTTATTTTCCGATATCGATTTCACAAAATAGTCCGTGAACAGGTAAATCAACTGGGCAAGGAGGTACAGCCGTAGCACTTTTCTTATTCGAAGCTAAAGTTCAGATTGGTTTATCCTAGTGGAAAGGAGGTACAACCAGTAAGGAAAGGCGGTACAATTTGTACTGGCCTTAATAAAAATACTGGAACATTCTGCAAAACACCGTGCGATTTCAAGATTTCTGCCAATATTTTAAGAACAAGTTCCATTGTCATTCAAAGTGCATGCTCACACATTAAAGCAAAACCGGCTGACAAAAATAGTATGAAATATTGAAAGATGAGTTTGCATATTTGTTCCACATTTCTATTAAATATTCTTGCTTCTTTACTTTTTTTTATAAAGTTAAGGTCTGCATTTATGTCGGACTCATTCTAATGTTTCTGGCCAATTTGAAACACTCTTTTTAAGAACGTCTTATTTTTTGGCCGAGGCTGGATGTTCTTTAAAAACGTTTTGGGTTGTTCTTTAACATAATAGCACGTATTTAGCATTCTCATTTCCTTTTTTTCTCATGTTTAATTTACGAGACAAAATTTAGTTACTGGCTGCTGTCCAGAAACTACATGTACCTATTTAAAATGAAGATACGAGGTTCGATACTTGATACTGGAAGATTTAATAAAGTCATGTATATCGTTATTGTAAAGTGCCCATGTGTTCTACTCCAGTTGCCGCAAACAGTGTTACACTAGCGACCATTTGCGACTCCATGGTTTTGTGCCATATATTAAATGTAACAAAATAAAGTTCTCGGCCATTTCTCAGCCTCGGGTATGTTCTTAACATGTTCTTCAGTAAATTTTAGCCGATTTTCAACCTGACGTTCTTATAAAAAAGGTTCTCATAAAATATGATTGTATTCCATATCGGCGTATAGTGATTAGTCTAATTCTGCAGAATAACGGAGTATTTCAAGGATACAGTCTTTTTTTAGAAGAATATTGTTTTTCAGACTCTTCAGACTCTCTTATTCTTAAATTTTTGACGTTTTGAGGCTGAAAATACGCTTAAAATATTCTTAGAATACAAGTCAAGGGAACCATGTATACGTGGAATTAGTTGTCGTTGTGTTAAAAAAAAGTTTATAATAGATGGTTATTGTATGGAAGGTCTACAGAATAGTGTTTAGAAGTATAATAGAAGTTTTGGTCACTTACTGAACAGACCTGTCACGAACTTCGTGCAGAGGAGTGATACTGGACGGCTAAACTGTTACTTAAAATACATCAGGTGAACAAATTGTCGTTCGTTGGCAATTTTTACCGAAAATTATTTAGAATTTCCAAATATTTAAATTTTAGTGTAAACACATTTATATGTTGCACAAAATTATATTCTTAACAAAATCTCAGCCTCAGCATTATTCTTAAAATATTCTCAAATTTCCGCGATATTTTCAGCCTCGATATTCTTCTAAAGTATATCAGTGTTCTAAAAAAAGAGTGTATACAGTATTGGAAAAGCGACATGACCAACAACTTTCGAAATTTAAAAAAGGCACAAGATTCGCCTGTTTTTCATAACTCATACGAGTTCCTGCCCGCGAATGTGACAAAAATTTTGAGGCTGATTAAAAGAAACACTTTTACGAGTGCTTTCTATGTAAACTACAACCATTTTTTAGAAAAGCCAACTTTCAGATCATGTACACCTTTTTATGAGAACCTTTTTGATAAGAACATCAGACTGAAAAGCGGCCAAAAGAACATGCTAACAAGACACCAGAAGCTGACTCGGAATGGCCGAGAACTTTATTTTGTGACCATACGGCACAAAATGATGGAGTCAGCAAATAGTCCATAGTGTAACATTGTAGCTAAGCTAGAGTAAAATACATGGACATTTTACAAAAACAATTTGCAGGAGTCATTATTATCTCTTTTGATCTATCTATTTGAATATCAAACATCGAAGCTCGTACAGTCAAGTCACTAAAAGTTTAGTTTTTCTATTTCATATTTGGTTCTTTAATATTGTTAACGCTTCCGAAACGTTTTATGCTTGAGAAAAAAGAAAATAAGTTTACTAAATGCGTATGATTAAATCTTACGAACGTTTGAGGCTAAAATCCCGAAACTATTTAAGAACGCTCGGCCTCAGCCTCGGCCCGAAAATAAGACGTTCTTACAAAAAAGAGTGCAGCCGAACTCGGTATAAATACTCGGAGAACTACATAATTATATAAAATAGGAATAAATTATAATTTTCAAGAGGCCAGACTTGACAGAGTACAGCAAATAACGGTACGAAATGAAACTGTCGAGTTTGTTGACTGGCCTGGCATGTTCGTCAATTTCTGGAAGCACCGCATTACATTCGAGGAGCTTTATCTAAGTGAAAAACGTTCAAGAGTCCAGGACGGAAGCCACGAACGGTTGCCAATGGGACAGTTTTCAAATGGAACACAAGAAGAGCAGGATACTGGACAGATATATTGATTATCACCATAAATCCATAAGAACAGTAATACTAGATATAAATAGTTTAAGACTATTCTCTTTATATTCAGATCGGAATGATTGGAACTGCGGTAGAGATTTAATGGACAATACTCGATAGTGTCGATATCGCTTGAAAAAGTAAACACCGTATATCAATGGCAGTACAGTAGTGGTGCCCCAATGTGGAATCTTGGCCTCTTTCCAACTTGAGAAATGAAATCGTATATGCTCATCACATGAGAGCACTTTGCTTACACCTTGGTGCAGGCCACACAGAGAGAGTGCAACAGATTAGACTCCCCTAGGTCAGTCGACTATCATTCTTGGAAATTTTGCATCCTGAGCGACTTATTCATAAACAATTAAAAGTGGCTTTTAAAATGAATACCAGTTGCCACGGTATGGCATGAATGCTGTGTATTGAAAGATAATGCAAATGCGCGTTAATCGTATGCTAAACCCTGGTGAATGGAAGCCACTGAAGTCGACAAATTTCCGAGAATCGGTCGCAATGCAATGTTGCCCACGCATGAAGCTGCCAGAACTCGCCTACGCACTCTTGAAATATGAAAAAATTAATTTAATCAAACAGGCAAAACTGCATGCAACTGCTTACATTCAAAGGGAGCTAAGAAATATTATTTCTGATCCACTGTGTGTTCAAAAATATACTAAAATCGGCGGGGAGCGAATACAAAAAACACACACAAACACGAGCGATAGTATTCACTTCAAAGCCAGAAAGATTACAATTGTGCACATTCGCCAATTATTTTTCCGGTGATTTTGGCCAGAATAATTTTGATGTACCATCTGTTGGGTGAAATTAGTGGACGGTAACTCAGAGAGATATCTGACTATAATTTCACAACACTCGTGCGTTTAATCAATGCAGTTGACTGAATTTGGTCATTGCTCTGTTCAGTTTGTGGATTCATTTCACTTCACCTTTCATTAATTTGTACTATTTCCCCTTTCACTTTTGTCTCACAATTTCATCAAAAGACAAGAATAGCCTTGTAGGTTTTCTTCTGAGGAAATGAAACTCACGAAAATCTCAGTTACCAAAGATCAAACTATATTTTCACCACATCGAGTGAGCGCGAAAGGGTATTAATATTAATCAGCCATTCAGTTTGTGCGGGGCTTTGTGAATGAACGTGAATCAAGATTTAATACTAAGAAGTTTTACTCACCCATCCCCCTCCTTCCCCGTCAATCCAAGCTTCCATTTTCCCAAGATACTCTTGAGTCCACAATATTACCCTGTCCACCATCCAGTCTTGTCTTTGACTTTGAAAAAACTGAGCCATTTTCACGCTGAAAGCATAATGAGAAACGATGCGACCCCAGTTTATTTGATCAGTGAAGATCTCGTCAGATACAGCATTGAATGAAACATACGCATTTGTTGTAGTAAGACCAAGCTGTTGGCACACGTTTGAGAAAAATAAGTTGTTATCGGACTCCAGTTCTTGTACCAATCTCTTCAAAGTGTTCGCCCGTTTAGATGGGGATTCAACGGTCTTTCCAAGCAAGGAAAGGATCACATATCTTGTCAGAAGTTTAACCTCCTCACTCGCGGCCATGTGTGAATCACTACTATTCTTATTCTGAGATCTTTGTGGTACGTTGCTGGCGTTCGGTCGTGTTAAATTCTGTGCGTTTGGAGCCATCTGTGTTTGCCATTAACTTTAAATTGAGCAAGTAAATTGTACTTCTTGTTTGGTCCAGTCGTTCGTTTTACGAAGACCCGATATAATCCGATGTCCTTCACGATTGCCGAAGGTGAGTGGACTGAACGCTATCACAAACCGGAAGTATGTTTTATTATAAATATGATTGCGGTTAAGCTCGTGTGGACGTGGTTGGAGCGGGATTGGTTTACGCGGACCTGACATCACAAAGGCGTGGTAAATTCCCTTATCTCTTGTCCAAATAAGGCGACGAATAAGCGTAATTTCTAAATTTAGAAAATTCCCAGGGAAAACACATTGATTGGAACAGGAAAACTATTCCCCGGGGGAAACCCCCCAAGTCAGCTTCCGCTTTAGTTAATTCCGTTATAAAGCGAGAGAAGATCATTTGCTTTCTGTTTCTGATTTTGAAAGTTTACACCACAATAGAATAAATCAAGACATCAGATTACACCTGTTCTTACCACATCCATAAAACAAGGACGATTTGAAGTTTGTCGTCAAGAATTATCACAAGAATCACACAGCCATATCGCAGAGCTCGACGACTCCACAGGCAAGTTGTTATACTAAAACTGGTAAAAATTGCTTGTTTCGATGTTTGTACTAAGTTGGGTGTAAAATAGCGCTACAAATGGTTTCAAAATACTGTTACCATTCTTCGAGCTCGTGACTTGACCGCTAATTATAAGCTATCTTATTTGGAATTTATTGACACAGTCAGTCCTGAGATTGCATGTCCACCCAAGCGAGATCGCAATGTCACATAATGACATATCTTTGGCGTGCGTTGGCTTGCAAATCGCTGACCGCTCGGCTAAACTTCGCTTTCAGTATCAAACAACCAATAAACTGACACAGTTTTACATCCGGTCCCAGCTGCGAGTCGTTCAAACATGAACCATATTTTAAAGTGTTGCTTCCTCATACAATTTTTTGCACGAAATATGGCAGGTTGACATGTTTAACGTTAATCCCGTGCGTTTTGGTCAGGCAATTATTGGTTTCCGTTCCACCATCGGTCACGAGACATTCCTTATTTTAAAAATTAATAAAAATATTAAAGCATCGCACTTTGTTTCAAGGTATACCTTCGGTCGAGCAAAACTTAGGTCAAGTGCAATCGTTTATTTCATACCCGAAAAACGATGTAGATAGGAATGTCAAATTTTTTAAACCAATTTTCATTCCTGTTGTGATAGATAACGTAAATTGCGTGCAAGCACACTGTTCAGTGACGCAGATTTGAATGCCAAAGGGAAAGTATAGTATGAACTTGTCTTTTAAACTTTGTATTATGGTTTATTAAGTTTGCATGCAACTATTCGAAGCTGACAAGAGTTTTAAGTTGAAGCCCTTTGCGAAATGGAGTTAAAAAAACGCTTGCTATTTGAAAACACTTAGCCGTCACTTAGATTTGTCCAAACTTGAAACTCTGGCACTCAGGCCATAACAACATAATTTTTTAATTAGCATAGCTTTCGTTTGTGTATGCAAAAACAATAAAAACGGGTCAAGCAACAGTTTTGGTCCGCTTATATAACAGTTATTGACTAATTTTTGTCAAAATCTAAGAATGAACTCGATAGAGCAGTAAATCCGATTGAATGAAATATGCATCATGAGTTACAAATGAAAGTGAAAACCTGTAGAGACAAGCTGTTCCATGTATGTCAGCACTAGGACCAGTTTGAGGTCCGTAAAAGAAATGAATATGGGACTTCAGTGATGAATAAATTCTTTTTTACAGTCCATACTTTTCATAAATATAATGATATATAGTTTACTTCACTTAGGATGGCAAAACAAAATGTTTGAAGTACTTGTTGAGAAGTACAAAACTGAAAACAATACACAAAATTGCCGAATAACAAAATCAACATGGATGATGACGCAATGCTACTGAATGGTTCGCAATACGTAATAAGTTATCCATCAACGAATGTGATGATGAAAACGATGTTGAAACTTCAGCTTGAGCCGGCCACAATGAGTCTGTTGATTTCACCACTTCCTTATGTGCTGAAGGCAATTTCTCAAGAAAGAGAATGTAGGTTTAAGTGTTATATTGCGCATTGTATCCCACAATTGACGAAAAACTAACTGTAAGAGGTTCACAATTCTGACATAAAAATTATTTTTAAAAATAACATAACTCTAGCCCGTAAAAACGAAGCAGTAGCAAGTGTTCAAAGAAAAACAAAAAAAAACACTTGGGGACACTCTAAAGTTAACTGCAGTAGTTAATAGTTTTGGCAGTGTATAATGTATAGTTACTAAGGCAAAACAGTTTAAAAGCAGCATAATAATTCTATGGGGAAAGGAATGCAGACATGAGGGGTCCTGTTGAGATTTGACGTCTTTCGGTAGCCAATTGTCTGTGAAAGTTCCGTTTCACAACCCACGTTCAGCCCACAGGCAAGGATTAAAAATTTACAAACTTCTGCTTTGTCTGACCTCAGGACTGACCAGTAATTCACAACAGGAGCAGAAATGGGTTGGAAACCTGCACCAAACAAGCGTCGAATAGCGCCTTTAAGGCAACAAAGCGACGAATCTTCTGCATCAAGATCAGCGAGCTCGCGGCAGAATCTGTACCGCAGGCGAAACGCGATAACGTACCTTTGCGTTCCATCAGATAGCGTGATACAACAAGTTGCCAACACGCTGAGGCGGATTGGTGACGAGCTGGAGAGACGAGCCTCGAGGACGAGCATTTATTCAAACTCTGATGAAATGGACGACATTTGACTCTATATTGTATATAAGCTTTATACAGGAGAAGCCTGGAGAATTGGCGCATACAGTGCCTTCACAAGGTATATCCAAACGTGAGAAGACTACCCTATAAAGCCTAGCTAGTGGGAAAGTTGCACAGCGTGTTGTCTGGTTCTTCAACGAGATGATGCATGGCCTAGCTAACTGAAAAACCAAGATTTATCGGTGCTATCACAGAAAATAGACGCGACAGCTCTAGCTGAATGAAAAGAACTTAAGCCGAGTGCCATCATAGAATGACACAAATACAGACCCAGTTGAAAGAATTTTAAAAAGGAAAAGAAGAGAAAAACCATTGAGTGATATAGTTAGAGCTACTTTGAACAACTGCAATATACTTATATATAGCCAATGCCAATGTTAATGCGAGACGAAGAAGGATAACATGGAGAAATACTTTGGTCTTGCCGGATTCTGACAAAGGAGACAATATCTTTTTTAAGAGTCTTAATTTTCTAAACGAGCGTGACATCTGAAAAGTATTTTTGGTATAATGACGCCAAACGATATAGCATTTTATTTAGTAGATATCGTAAGAGCTCTATACATATTCCCCTTTCTAAGGGGCCATCCCACTATTAATAAGGTATCCGAATTTATAATACATTACAAAATATATATACGAATAGAATTTTTAAAATTAAAATTAAAATGAATATATTTTAGCAGTTGTAGTGCACGGTTTCGATTCCGCCACAACATTGTGTAATGGGGGCCCGACAACAAGTAGCACTCAGAGCCGTAGCAAGCCATGGAAAACTGGGGG
>JANSTR010146532.1:0-11366 GCA_025434805.1 Antipathozoanthus remengesaui | reverse complement strand
TAACTTTAACCATAAACTATTATATCTGTTTATTCACCAGTGCTGAGCGGCCAAACCTTAATGGTTACTCCCTCTCTTGCTTCAAGACCTGTCTTGCTTCTTTGATGGCTTTACTCTGTCACATCATAGTTAAGTAGCACAATACTGGATGGTTCCAACTAGTAAGTGCTTTGATGTCATCAAATGCATCTTGGTGATGCTCTTTCCATAATTATTTGTATTCGGCATCTTTGACTGTTAGTCGTTGAAGTCGCTCACTCTTGTCTGCTAGGTGAGGCATGAACTTGGCTAGCAAGGCACAGTACTGTAATTCACAAATCCTATCTAGTGTTGGATGACTGGTTCTGGTTTATGCTATGAGGGATCAGTAAATGGCCAACATATGGAATTTCCATTAATTTAAATTTCAATTTTTGGGGGTTCAGCTTCAAGGTAACTTCTGCTGCTCTCCCCAGTAGTGCGAGGTTTCTGTCATTGTCTTGTACACTGTCTCCACTCGGGTGCTCCCTGACCTGTGATTGAAATATTACCTGCAATTACATGGATACCTCTGGTATTCCTCTGATGCAATGTCAATTCCAGTAAACTTAACTATAGCGATTTTGGGAAGTATATTTTAAACATTGGCGTTGGATGATGTTAGTGTTTTAGGTGATCATTCAAGTCTTGGATCAATGCGTAATCACAACATATTCCTTAGCTACTTGGCAGTACTAGCAGCTAGACTACTTGCATTTCTTCAAGTTCTTCAGTTTGTGTTTCCAATAGCTCAGTTAGATATTGTAGCTAGCACTTGTGTCTAACTGACATTGAAGTTGTCTTTCACTAGTTTCATCAGTGAATTGCAAGTCTACGAAATTACACTTTTGGTCTTTCGTTTTATTGCGCCCACCATTGTCCTTGTGGTTGACACATTACTTCTGTTGACATACTGACTAGAAATGTTTTACCTTTCTGTAGTTTCAGCACACTTTACCAAATGCTGGAAATTTGTCCCATTCATTAATTCTACCACAATACTTACTTTTATAAATGTGATGATTGCAGTAAGGCATGGTAAATATACAATAAAATGTCTCTGACTAAATATATAGATGTTAAAAAGGTTCCAAACGTTTCAATCGACGACTTTGGTCTTCTTCAGTGGAATGAGAGTAAAATTCGAAACTTCGATTATGTAGGCTGTTTCTCGAATTGTGGTATTCCACTGGAGACAAAAGCACGAGAAATGATACACTCAATCCCGGCCATATACAAATGCCTTTGTTTAAAAGACAATGCTAAGTTATTATAATTCTCTGTTTTTCTTGCATTTTAATCGAAGTTTCCAATTTTAGTCTCATTCCACTGAAGAAGACCGAAGTCATTGGTTGAAACGTTTGGAACCTTTTTTAACATCTATATTCAAAAATGTTTTTTAGAAACATTTTATTGTATACAATACTTATTTGTTCCCTCCTTGCTCATGCTTTCTTTCCTTCACCTCTCTGTTGGTTTCTGAATGCTTCAGTTCTTGGTTTACTCCGTTCTGGCATAGTTGACAAGCTTTTGATATTCTTCTCTTTCAATTTTCTTTAACTGGTCATTGGTGGCCTTCCTAGTATGGAAGGACTGTATTGCTCTCTTAAGGGTACACTTATTAATAATACAATTATGTAAAAAAATTATAATAATAAGAAAAAGGACCTGCCAGCTTTCTTTCAAAATTTTAAGTACAACAATGTTTGGTGTATTATGATAAAAGAAATAATTATATGTTTGTTGACCACAATTTCTGATCCTCTCTTTCCCGTTAGCCTCAAAAGCCCCACTCCTCCACCTTCACTTTGTTGCTTTTATAAAAAAAATTTAGATTCACACACGGAGGCTGAAGTAACCAGTTATGATCAGCTGTTCTAGTTTGTTGTTGTATTTTGTAATTAATCAAACCTACTTATCACCTCCATGTATAATCATCTCCCAACAGGCATTCAAATACTTAATCAGCAATATTATGATGACGCATGGATCAAGGGTAGCATCCAACTCAACCATCCCACGAAACATTGTGACCATTAAGGACTGCACACTACAATACATTTGGTGAGCAAATTAATACACATGGCTTAAAGTTTTGGCGTTTTGCTGATCAAAAATAATTCACCAGTTGGTACTGTACACTTAGACTGACCTTTATAACAATGAGTTAAAAATCATTTGACAAATAATGGGAAAATAATTCCAGATTGTTATTTTAAATGTAATTCAGGGGAGTAAAGGTAATTTATTTAAGTTGATAACACAGGGAATTGTGCACCTTTTACCTCTTCCCCCTGTCAGTGCTCCGTTTTATGGATATTTAAAGCTCCAACAACAAGGATCCCAGGAAAGTATAGAGACAGACGTTGAGATTTCTGAGAATTGAATTGGGGACCTCTAGCTCAATAGGCAGTGCACAAATCAATTGTGCTACACTTCCTCTTTCAAAAAAGTTTGGTATTGTAGCTACCAGGTATATTGACCATTCAGCCATTGTGATTGAGCTCTTTGATACAATGTGCACCTTTGTATAACGAACCTGGCGGTTGTGAACAATAATGACTACCTTTTCAGAAAATACACTAATAAGTTATTAAATTAGAAATGGAATTGATCATCATACAATATTTCTGAAAGTTCTAGCTAAACTAATTGAGCTTTTTAGCTGGTCACTAAGTTGCTCAAGTCGTAAATGATTGGCTAGTGTATGGCAGTAACATTCCTTTTCATCAACAGTCATGTTGCATCAAAGACCTGTGGAGAAAGTATTAGTGCAGTTCAAGTTTTGGTTCAACATTTGTGCACAAAGTGTCCTGAGAGAGCAGAATACCGAATGGCTGTCACTCAGGTTTGCATCTCCAGTTCATGTGGAATTGGACTAAATTGTTTACCTTTATTGCAAAAGAGTATGCAATGAAACTCTGCCATTACTAATTTGGAAAACTCTGGTTCTTTGCTGCCAGGCTGCAGTGCAAATTATGCAGGTTCTCCCAAGCAGAACTCATTGTGCACTCACCGAATGGCTCAACAAGTATTCCAGGAATGCTAAGGTTTGATGCTGTTGCTTTTTCATATTCTTGGTTTGAGTTGTGTGTGGAGAGGTGGGAGCAAACAAATTTGTGGATAAGTAAATTATGTTAGGATTTTGGTTTTAGAACTATTAGTTTCCATAGATTTGCAGTTCCTATTAATCGTAGTGGGTTATAAGAATAAGCTGGTTTTAGACTGAAATTCAGATATTTTAAAACACTCATAGTGCAGCAGATATATGAGTTTATGCAAAAATAACGAATTGATGCATTTGGCTATCCTTCTGCGGGAAATTGGTCCTGTTTAAGTCAATATTAAAAGCAATAAAGATCACAGGTTAAACAAAATGCTATCTGCCACCAAACAGAATAAATATTCCTTGAGAAGAAGTAGGAATTTTGCTATCCCGAAATGGAAAACAGACCATTTTGGAAATACTTTCGTTATATCGTCATCCATCAAAGAATAAACGTAGTTTTAAATTATATTTTTGGATTAGTTCAGATGATTTTTTGTTACATCATATACTTTTATTTATAGTTTATATCGTAATTAGTTTCTAGGAAGTTTTAAACCATTTAATATAGATGCAAATACGCAATTCAGCTCCATTATTACATATGTATATTATACTTTATTATAATAAAACTATCTATCTAATACATGAGATAATGATAGTATTGAGAGTAGCAATGTGATTCCAATACGAATTTCTCAGTTACAGCTTGTCACTTGGCATCCTGCCTTTTCAAACACATCTTAAGCTTCTCCTGCCCTCATAATTTGTCCACCCTTATGTATATTACACCTGCTCTTATATCTACACACCTTCCTCCCACAGATTGGCTACAGGGTGTTTGCTTTGGATTTGGTTTCTCTCTTGTTGGAAGAACCTGAAAGAGAAAATGCAGGTAAAAATTTATTCTTGGTAAATTTTGAATGGGCATCCGCATGAAACAGAGTTGTACAGAAATTTTTGGAATAGACCTGGAATTTTACATTGAATCATGGAAATTGAATCAAATTGGAAGGCTATGGTTTGCCCTTTTTATGTGTAACTGCATGTTTAATTAGAATCATTAACCTTCTGATGACTGTGGCTGAGGAATGCCTCTAATATTTCTATTTGTTGTGATTTCAAAGGAAATGTTTGGAAAACTCTTTGAAAAGTGTAAAAATATTCCTGGAAAGTTGCAGTAGTTGATTTTAGAGGCTGCGAAGGTGGTAATATTTTTGTTATTCCAGGAGCCAACGATGCAGTCCAGTTAATGAGTAAACAACATCTAATGGAGATCATCATTGGGCGGTGCTCTGACAAAGCTCCAACGTAAGTTTCTCTACAAAAGGTAATGATTAGTGAAATTTAAGGTAAATTTGTGTGGAGCCGGCTAATCTAGGTTTTTGGTATTACAGACTTGAAAATTGTTAACGGGTCTGACTTTTGAAACAATAAAATGGTGTTATCATGAGTAAAATTGATAAAAGTGTTTTCTCAATACACAGAGTACGGGCAAAGGCTCTAACATGTTTCTCGCAATGTGCTACCTCCACTGACCAGTCACTTGTGAGTGTGGTCAAGTTGATGATACAACAGCTGGTGAACAGAAGTTTGGAAGGCAATTCTGATGATGAAGGTAGGAGCAGTATTTTGTTATAAGTTTGGTTGTACTGTTTCTGATGTTTTACCATTACCTGAGAAATCTCTGCAATCTGATTGGTTGAGAGCAGTGGTATTTCAGCGTAATTTTGAAATACCTACAAAATTACAGTTTCCTACCATTAAGCTAAGTGGCGTGCGCTCGATCTAGTTTTCTGCCATTCAGTGACATGCGCTCACCAGCTAGCTAGTTTCCCGTCATTAAGTGATGTGCATTCACCAGCTAATTTCCCTTGACAGTCTCAAAATAAAGAGATGCTGTTGCAGACATTTCTCAGGTATTAGTATAAACAAATAATAGCACGATCTGTACGTGGTATTTGGCATAATACCATTGATGATATTTCTCCTAACTGCTCGTGAAATTACGTAGACCAACTTTGAAAATCACTTGTGGTATAACTATTTATGCCTAATACGACTACAAACCATGGCTGCTATTACAGGTCTATACAAACACAATCTATTGTGACAGAAGCTCTTATAGTTTCCAGTTGCAGATTTAGCTGCTATATGTGACTGTCACACAATATGGAAATAGCACAAGACTTGAACATCTTTTCCATAACTTCAAAAATCAAACTTTTATTGGGGGGGACTTGCCAGGCAGCCCTTGAAACAAATGTAATCAATCCATCATAATTCTCAGATCTTCTCAGAATTACTGTTACAATGTACATTAGAGCAGCACCAAATCTAGTTACATGTAGTGTGAGATGTAGGACATGTTATGTTTTGAAGGACAACCAGCTGTAACACAACCATGTTATTAGTTAAGTAGAATTTGATTTCTCTGTTTTTAAACAGAAAGCCGGAGCCATACTGTTAGTGTTGCAGCTCTGATACGACGTAGAACATGTGATGAGAAAGTTGGAGTACGCAAGGCGGCCCTTCAGGTAATATCTCTAATTTCTTTTCAGTTTGAAAGTTTACATGCTGGAATGTACATTAGTTGCAGTAATGGCTAAGGGCCTGTTCATATAGAGTTTGGGTTTTCAAGTTCCGTAATGTTGATGGACCAAACCTTTTTCTGTATGTTTGTGTGCAGAACATTTCATTTCACCTACCCAGCCATCCTCCCATAGCAAAGTTCAAGTGTCATGGTAGAGAAAATGATCCATATAATATTGGTGATGGCAGTTTTACACAATGCATATTCTGTTTTTGCTGAATACAAATAAATTAATGTGAGTGGACATTGGCTATTCATTGACAGTCGCTCTACTTACTCCACAGACGTTTTCCACAAACCTATTGGTAGATTGCTTAGTAATGTAAATGAATTGGAAAATGCTGATGTCGAAGATATTAATTTATTGTTGTTTCCAACAGGCTCTGGAGAGTATTATTCACTTGGACTTGGATGCATTCCAGAAACAGGTACGAAATTTGTTGTTGGAGAGCTGCAAATATAGAATTACCAGATAACAGTGCTATTAACTAAAAGTATGGCAAAAAATCCCTGGATGACAGTTCTAACGTTCACAGTAATAAAGAAAAATACACAGCAAAACAACAAATCTGAAGCCAGTATCTTTTATAGGTGTTGTCTTTAACAATCATGTGAATATTAGATGGTAACATTTATTTGTACTAAATATGTGATATGATTTCCCCTCCTGTCAGGATATAGAGGTGTTTCATGACAGATGCATGGATCCTGCTCTGTCCGTCAGAAAACAGGCCATGGTATCACTCACTTCACTTCTTCAAAAAAGGCCTTCCTCGTCAATAATTCAAAGGTGTGTTTGTATCTTTGAAAGTTTCTTATGCTTTGTAATGGGGTAAATATTGTGTGCTGGAGTTAGAGTTAGTATTGTTTATCTAATTTAATTTTTAACAGGGGCCCATTTCCTTGCTAGGGCTATCGCTCAGAAGGAATTAATTGGGTATTTGTACAGCACTGTAACTTTAATTATAAACCACTATATCTGTTTATTCTCCAGTGCTGAGCAGCCAAACCTTAATGGTTACTCCCTCTCTTATGGGGGCAGGAGTTACAAGTGTAGTTTCTAAATGCACTATGGGGAGTAAGGTAATTTGATGAGAATGCTTTGAGGGATGTCATGGTTTTGGCAGGGGTTGTGTAGTTTCTAAATGCACAATGGGGGGGGGGTAGGTAATTCTTCAAAAACCTTACTATATATAAAGACTATCAGGGGAGGAGATGATTACTCATGCGCTGTTCTATTAACCCTTTCCCTGGTTACTTTTCAATTTAGTAAATTTATAAAAATTGTCAACTTCTGAATTTCATGAAACAAAGAATGTTTTGAGAATCTACTCTTTGAGACAAACAAATGAATGGTCACTTTATGGTTTCGTCAACTGGTTCAACAATTAGGACATTCTTGGTTTATTTGAAATTGAGGTTTAGTACTAGGGAAAGGGTTAATATCAGGGGTGTATAGGGAACTGGCCAGAAAATAAATTTTGACAAATTTATACTAAACCTAAAAACAATAAGTTTTTAATTTTCACTGCACATGTCTCACTGGTACTGATTCAGGCTATAACTGATGAAAAGTGAATATTCTATTTTTATAATTAGTAGAGATCTCCAGGCAAACTTGGCAGGCAATCCACCATACCAAAAAAGATGGCAGCTGTACGTTTAACCACAATGCCTTGCAAACCTAACTTGGTGAATAGTTGAACATGGAAGGCCATTGTTTGGGAAACATGTCCATACACTAACAACATTGTGTATGCTAAGTTTGAAGTTCTTATATCCTTTCTGCAGGTTTTTATATTAGTGTTTTCATATTTTTTTCTCACTAGGAATTATGGGTAAATGTACCAGTTGCCATTTTTTGTTACGGTCAATTGAAAGGAATACTTAAATTGTTAATTAATATACTTTTTAGATAATTGTTCAACTTGAAACTTAGAAGTGTTACAGAGAAGGGATCTATTGCATGATAGCCCATGAGTGCGATAGCCAATTAAGTTGTTTTAAAACAGTTATAATAGCATTTGCAAATTAGATCAACAGTTTCCACAAAAATCCACTAAATTTATTTTATTGGTAATACATATAGTAATAGGTTTGTTTTTATGACACTACCAGTATTTGAAACTTTTCTCAATTTTGCCAGTTGTCCAACCACAAAAGTGGGCATGGAAAAACATAGTGAAGCAATTTGGTGAGGAGATCCTGCTACCAAATGGAGAAATTGACAGAGAAAAGCTGGCACATATTGTGTTTAGGGACAAAGAAAAAAGAAATATCCTGAACCGCTGCACACACCCCTCAATATTATTTTCAATTATTTGGCAATTTCTTTGCAACCTTGTGACAGGTGAGTGTAATTTCTACATTTTTATATTATCTACTAGACAGTCTGGTACTATTTAATATAATTATATTTAACTGCTCGGCATATGAGCTAACAAACACTAATTTACTAGTTAAGTCAGTTGTGAAATTGCTGTATTATATCCCATGAAAAATCTCGATTTTGTATTTCCTGCGTCTGTCATTCTGTCATTTCCGGTGCAAGCAGTCAGTATGATCAGCGTATGAGTGAGTCACTGCTGGACACAAGAAATCTTCCGAGTTGAAAACATATTCAAGTCAGAGTTACACTGGCAAGTGGAGTTTCGATTATGATTTTTTAAAATTATCATACCAAAGATTGCCAGATAAATGAATGCTGATATTATTTGGAAGTGCCAAGTGGTAATTATTATTCATTAATTTGACACAACTTGCCAATGCATATTTTCAAAAGAAAAAATTAAAGCTTTACCTTTTTTCCTCATACTTGCAGCACTTCCAGTTGCTGTTAGCAACTTCTAGTTATAAATAATTATAAAGTATTAAACTTTAATAATAATAAATTTATAATTTGTGAGAACTCTAGATAATTGCTGTATGGAATAAATTATTTCAGAAACTGGTACATCACTAATGTATACCATATTGTGTTTAATTAGGGATCATTTGGCAATTTTTGTCATGCATAAATTAAATTGATTCCCTTTTCCTGCCCACAGCTAAGTACTGACAGAGTTAATCAGGCTGTCCAGAATTGCGGTAACGAAGCAAGCGTTACCGCTGCATTAACCGCAAAATTGTTTTACAGTCTGTAATGATAATCTCATATATACTCAAACAAAATATCGTTAGCTAACAATGAAGAACTTGTAATATATCAAAAGAAACACTTAGTTAGAGTTTGTGTGAGACATTTTTATGTAGCTGATTTTTAAAAGTCCTTATTTCATTGATATTTATAAGCTTACTTGACAGTCTTCAAACCAGTAGCACCATATGGGATAATATCCCACGGCACTCACATGTCATGTGTGAGAACCAGGTTTACCTCTGACAGATCTATGCACTTAGAGATGACAGAAGGTTTTCCACTAGCTAAGTTCAGTAATTTCCATTGTACATTCAGCCATGGCATGTGGTGGGTGTGTGTCATTAAAAAGCTTTAACAAATGGCCCTTTAAGGACGATTTTGGATTTAAAGTAGAACAATTAGGGCAAACTTGTTGTTTGGGCAAAGTGTAAATTCTGCTCAGAAGACTTAAAGAGGCTTAAAGGGAAAAGCGTTGAGATTTTATATTCGTTGCACGTTATAACATTAAATTGAGGTAAGGCTAAAACTTGAAGTAGTGATTTTCTATTCTTGTTGTTGCATCTAGTCACTCTTTTAGATCATAAATCATATCTGTCTGCGGAATAGCAGTGTAAACACGTAAACTTATCTAAACACAGATCTGTGTAAACAAAACTTTGTTTATGCCAACATAATGTGGTGGTAATGAAATTTTGTTTACACCTCATTCAATTTTGGACAGCCTGTTAATCCTAACTTAAATGTCCTGAACTTCACATGGGCATCTGTATTTGCTGAAACATTTATCAATGAATGGTAAACTTTTATTACTGGTTTCAATTAGTGGTTGACAAGTTGAGATATCCTATAGGTTTGAACTTGTGTCTCATATGATACTTACCTGAGAAATTTCTGCAATCTGATAGGTCAAAAGCAGTGGTATTTCTAGTCAGCATAATTTTGAAATATCTATATGTGAAAAATAACAGTTTGCTGCCATTAAGCTAAGCAGAGCGTGCGCTTGCCTTCTAGTTTCCCACCATTAAGTTACGTGTGCTCACCAGCTTGTTTTCTGCCATTGAGTGACTGTGTTCACCAGCTAGTTTCCCAGCATTGAATGATTTTCTCTAGCAATCTAATTTCCCGTGACAGTCTCAAAATAAACAGATGCTGTTGCAGAAATTTCTCAGGTATTAGTATAAACAAATAATAACATAATTTTTACATGAGTACAATTAGACCAACTTTGAAATATCACTCGTAGTATTTATGCCAAATGCCACTCCTGTGCATATAATTATACCTAATACATGTATGAAAAATGATACCAAAAAGACTTCAAATCACAACATGTACATGTTAAAGTGAATGTTGTCATTCATCCAGGTTGAAATTGTATGATAAATCTATAAGTCGATTTCTGGAAATTTGAATGTTACTGTATTAGCGATAAAAAAAACAACATTTTGACTGAAACCATCAGTCTTCATCAGTGATGTTTGTCACGTGACAGCGAATTGTATACGCAAGTGCACGGCTGTGCCATGGGATCTCCCATATCCCCCATCGTAGCGAACCTTTGTATGGAGGCCTTTGAACAACAATCGCTACACACCTACACCGGTACGCCTCCCAGACTGTGGTTCCATTACGTAGATGACACATTCGTGGTGCTACCAAAGAAAGAGCTCGAACCCTTCTTTGAACATATTAACAGCATTAACCCCCACATTCAGTTCACCCAAGAGTTGAGTCATGATGAGATTGTTTTTCTGGATTGCCATATTCATGTGAATGCCAATGGAAGCCTAACAACAAAAGTGTACAGGAAACTCACCCACACTGACCATTATCTGCAGTTTGACTCACACCATCCCCTAATACACAAGCTTAGTGTATTACAGACACTCACTCACCGGGCTGAACATGTGATCAGTGACCAAGACACCTTGACAATTGAGAAAAAGCATTAATATCAAGAAGTCTCTACAGCAATGCAGGCACCCTGACTGGGTGTTCAGTATAAACCAAAAGAAGCAGGATGAATTGGAGGCTACCAGTAATGACATTATCAAGGGGGGACACATTTTAGCCTGGAGTGGGTAACCATCCCTTACATACGAGGCCTATCAGAGAACATTAAAGATATTCTCAAAAAACATGGCATAACAGTGTTTTATAGACCCCAGAACACTCTACGACAACAGTTGGTCAAGGTCAAAGACAAACAGCCATTTGAAAAGTGTTCCAATATGGTATTACTTGTGGAGAAAGATTCCTTGATAAAGAACGAGACTTGCAAAGTAGGGAAATAAAGGAGCAATATGAGAAAGGGTGGAAAACCCGACCTTAAACAGAAAGGAGGGGGGCTCCAGTTCAGGCTGTCACACACTTGGGACCGGGCCCTCTTCTCCTTTCCTTGATGTTTGTCACGTGATAGTTCGCTGTCATGTGACAAACATCACTGATGAAGACTGATGGTTTCAGTCGAAACGTCATTTTTTATCACTATACAGTAAGGCCAGAACAATTTAATTTCCTGTTTTTCGAACATTTAGGCCAAAAACTTAAGATCGGAGGGGGGATAAAAA
>JANSTR010146521.1:0-11366 GCA_025434805.1 Antipathozoanthus remengesaui | reverse complement strand
TTCTAATTACGATTTTGTTACTTTCATACTATGTGCTAGAGATGAGCAAATTAACAGCGAAATCTATTTTATGAACCGGAATGGCCCTGAGGAAATTACAGAGACTGCCTCTTAAGGTTGAAGGGGGTGGGGATGGGGGGATTTGGATCCCCCGTACGTTTCGTAATATTTGTCCGTCTGGATTGAAACTTGGTATGTGAACTCTTTATTAGGTCCAAAATTGTTGACCTTAACCATGGTAACTATGAGCAAAGATGTTGACGTCATGTCCGCCATCTTGGCCGCCATCTTGGCCTCCATCTTGGATTTGCAAAATTTGAATATATTGACAATTTTTAGCTTATCGTGTTGAAGGACACAAAAGAAACAAATTTTGTTAGCTTATAACTTCCGAATTAATAAGTAATTTACATATTTTTTCTCATACTTACTCATGCATGATGACGTCACCCAATTAACGTCAAAATGTTCCCCATTTATCTGACTACAGCTACTGAAAGTTACACGGCAATAGCTTTAAACGCTATTTTTAGACCTAAAAATGTTTTGGGGGAGGGGTGGTCGGAGTATCCCCATCCCCCTTATATGTTTAAGGGTTAAAGAACATAAAAAGGGCCTAGAAGGGAGAAGCTGCTTCACTCGCCTTTTTGTCCACAGACTCATACTTGGCAGTTCCGTTTTCATCCACTTTCATCCCCATGCCTCCTAAGCTGGGAAGCTCGAAGGAAGCAGTGTCGTCTGATATGGAGGTGTTCCCGAGGTTCTCCATAAACAGTTTCTCCACCGAGATGTTAAGGTTGAGGGAGAAAATGTTCACGGGCTTTTCACCGGCGACTAATTTCTCGACCACAACGCTGCTCACTTTATCCACCATCTCCCTGCACTCCTTTGATCGGAAACGGGCCTAGACAGGAGAGGATCAAAACTGGTTTCCACTGTCTGAAGCAAGCCTTGGCCGAACATATATAGGGAGGGAGATTTTAAACATGCCTTATTCGTTCATCATGCAATTTGTTGTGAATGGTAATTGGTCTATTAGATGATCCACGAGGTATTCCGGCATTTGTCATTGTTACCAGTCCTGACAAATGACGCCATATTGCAATTTTAGAGCAAATCGAAAACCACATAAATAATGTGATTTTGATATATTTATGTAAAAAATATGTCGAGTATAATTTTCATGATTAAGATCGCAAGAATGGCAAATAATTAAAATAGATTATTGTACAAAACACACACATACAAAACCTGTGTACACAAAACTCTGACGTTACTTTTCACATTCTAGGGATGCAAGACATGACTACAAATATTTACCCTTTCTTTGGTTGATACTGCCCCAGTGTCGTTTGATCCGGTGCCAGTAATATTACCTTCCGAGTCTGCGTTCTGGATTTTCGCGTCAGCGGCCGATGCCACAAGAACGTTACCAATAGAACTCAACAGGTCGCCACTGCCCTCCTCCAGCAGCAGAAAACTCGTCGTGTCCATATTGTTTTCTAAAACGGATGTTAGCCTTTTGAAGGCGTTCATGGAAGTTTCCTAAGAACCAAATTACAAAAAGGCTTTCAGCATTGCTATTGTTTTTAAGCACTGGGGAATGTGCTCGTAGTATCTTTAGAAGTTTCAAATTGCTGTTTTGAGCATATATTCTAATCGAAAGTGGACATTAGAAATGATACATATTGTTATTTTTTTACTCCTTCGGGAGCAAAAACTTATTATTTGGGTTAAATAAGGTAGGCACTCTACGGGTGCAGTATGGCAGTTAACATTTTTAAAAGACCGAACTCGAAATAGTTTCTACTATCTTTTTTGACGTATGGCAGTGACAAAAGGTGTAGGAAAAAGCGACAAAATGTGTGGGAAAAAGCGGGGACAGTGATGGCAGTGACAAAATAGGTGGGAGAAAACAGGGACAATGATGGCAGCGACAAAATGTTTAGGTGAAAACAGGGACAGTGATGGCAGCGACAAAATTTTTAGGAGAAAACAGGGACAGTGATGACAGTGACAAAATATGTGGGAGAAAACAGGGACAGTGACAACATCTGGAAAAGAAAACAGTGACGATTATGGCAGCCATAACATGTGTGAGAGAAAACAGGGTCAATGAAGACAGTGACAACACGTGTTAGAGAAACAGCGACAGTGGTTACAATAATCAAGCGATGATAGTTGTTACCTGTGACACCAAGGATAGTTCGTTTGTTCCCTCAGTCGCCCTCGAAAATGCGCCTGCTAGTTGTTTGATGCCGGGTACTGTGGAAACCTCGACGTTCTTGATTTGTGTGATCATCGTTTCTCGGAACTGAGGTAGGACCGGATGGATTATATTTTAAAACAAACTAAGAGTTTTTCGTGTTGATGGCAAAGGACATTTAAACTGCTGTGCTTTTTCAGCTATTTTCAAATTGTTTGTAATTTAATAGTTCTAAATCAAAATACGTTGCTCAACAGACAAGCCAGCAAATTGACTACCGTAAAAGTCCATCCTTGTTCTACGCAATCTTGTTAATACACACCTCGGTTGTGTATCCCGATTATGCAATGATTATGCACCCCGGTTATATGCTCACCGGTGATGTGCCCCCAGGTATTCGTCGCCGATTACGTGTCCCCCCAGTTATACGCCAATCCGTTAAATGAGACCTTGGTCACGAGTCATCCCTGTTTATAATCAGCACCGCGAAGCTTTTACGAACTCGTATAAGCCTGAAGGATCTTTACGGTATTTTATTTAGATTACGAATAAATATGAATTTTGTTGCTTAATTGGAAGTCGCCGAGAGCAAGTTGTAGTATATCTTCACGAAACAGTTTACAACTGTCGATATGAACTGAGATCACTTTAGCACAGTACTCACCAATGAAGCAATGTTATTATAAATTCGCCCACCTTTGTTCTTTCTGCCAACCCTTCTTCCTGCTTTTTTGTTTCTTCATCTGTTAAATTTTTTCCAGAATCTTGAATGCTGTTGGCCTCTCGCGCCATATAGTTCAACACTGAACTGACAGACGAGACCCACTGATTAGCACCACTCAGATCGCCTTCTTGTATGGATTTCTGTAACATACTGTCCTTGCCGCTGATCAAATTACTCAAAGACGCATAAGTGTTGTTTGCTTGGGAAGCCATTTGCGGTTTTACCTATAAATCGTACAGAAGCACTCAAGGTCACACTACAAAACATGTTGCTGTCCGCCTTTAGATAAAAACTTTAAGGAATAATTAACGACCAACCTTCCCAGGTTACAAGATAAATGCATTAGTAGTTCTATAATAGAGGTTCATCTTTACTACTAATTACTTCTTTGAATTATCGAACACATGGTTGGCTCAGAAATAAATAAAGTTTCCCCATAGGTTAGAAATAAATCGCTGTAATGCAATTGTGCAATTGGCTCCACTAACTGATCAGCAACAATTGCAGAACATTTTAAAAGGAACCACTCAGCACAGTCAGAAATTTTAAACCTAAAAGTCAAGTCAATTGGATGTATAAGCATTGCTATTAAAGTTAGAAAAGTTACAATACTGCTGCTTACTGTGCTAGTGGTCCTCAGTTTATTTCACGAAAGACAGTTAGCTCAGTTGGTTAGTGCACTGTCTACTGCGCTAGCGGTCTCCGGTTTGATTCTCATTAAGGAGGTTGCGTAGCGCAGTTGGTTAAGTTTCTAGTTTGATTCTCTTGAAAAAGCAGGCGTAGCTCACTACTGAGATGGACGTCGCCAGTTCGATTTTCGGGGACCTCAATCTTCACTTTGACTTTCCTCTGATCCTTGTAGCTTAAGTCTTAAGTACCCATAAATCGTATCACTGACAGGGGAAGGGGTAAAGGGTACCTTGTTTGAAATAATTAAACAAATTTCCTTTTACAAAAACATACCGTGACGTTTAAAAGGAGAGTGGTCGCCGCGCCTATGCGATCCAGAATCCGCAGCTGCAATGTCAACTCAAAGTCGTTATCTTCAAGTCCCATGGGTAATATCGCTGATGCCTTGGACTCTGCGCCAAAATGAAAAGTGGACGCCAACCCTCTGTAAAAGTATCCATAGTCATACGAGAGAGGGACATCGGGGTCCTCCCAGTTGGTGCACGTAAACGTAAAAGTTGTGGTGGGAGCAGTCCCGTTTAATGGTGTTACGAAACAACTACCTGTGTTGGAGTGAAGACAGGAACCATCAATTATGCAAGCAACAATCCATAGCAACATCGACATTATATGCTCCTAAATTTATACCGCATCAATCCTGTACCCAGGAAAATATTTTAAAGAAAAGTCAGGCAGGTATTGAATGACGCTAGAATGTTGTATCATCACCGTATTGGTAACATGGACAGTTCAGTTTTAGTGAAAATGACTTCTTCATATTGCAAGATTAATAGATAATATTTTTGTACAAAACAAAAGAAATTCCCAACATTATTTTTACATTTTAAAGGAATTAAATATAATCTTACCGTTTACGGGTTGACTGTTGGTGATAAAGACGTAGTTGGTCTCTCCATACACCACTGATGAGCGGTACGCCCGGAATCTCAGGGAGTACTTTGTGTCTTTCTTCAATTTGTTGCGGCCAAATGCCACGTTGATGGCGTCGATGCGAGTGAGTAACATGCTTTCTATTTGATCTCGCGGAATTATATTCTGACCGCTTTGATCTTCAGTTTTGGTTTTTACTGAACTGTACATCACCAACGTCCATTCAAATTCTATCTTGCCGTAACACTCGAAGCACGAACCTTGTAAGGCCAACTTTTGATCAATGTTCACTTTGCTGTCACAGTTTAATTTACATCTGAAACAAAGGAAGACAAACTCTAGATATTGTCCGCGGTAAGTTTTTAGACAAATCAAACAAAAAACATGTATGTATATGGATTTCACAAACGGTCTTTCGCTCAGTTTCTGGCCAATATTAATTATCTGATTCTTTTGTCAAAGATAAAAGTATGAAGTGGCCGAAGAATTTTAAGGCGGCGTAAAAGGTATTTTATACTTTGAAAGCTATATACTTGATCGGCAGAAAAACGAACTTTTTCTTCAATTTCTTGTATGCCAATTGGTTTGTGCTTCGTACGGTAATAAAGCGCGAATGAAGTGACGAGAGTACAAAAGAAGTGTAGGAAGAAACGAGAACCGAAGGCGAGCGCGGAGAAGTTGACGAAAGTGTTCGATTTTCTGTTGATTAGAGATCACTTATAGGGCTTTCAAAGTAAAAGACCTTTTACACCTCCTTCTTAAATCCTTCAGACATTTCATACTTTTATCTTCGACAAAATAATCAGCTAAGTAGCAGACCAGAAAAGTCCAGAAAAGCGAGAATATCGTTTTCGCAATTGCCTAACACAATGTATTGCAATACAACAGACTGGCCAGATCTGGAATAGAAAAGAGAAAAGAAAGAAAAGCATATCTATACGGTACGACGAAATTGCATTTATATACCTACCGCACAGATGTGACAGGAGGGTCACCCTCCGTTGCCTGTATCAGCTGGTGAAATCTTCCTTTTTTTACCCCGAACTTGTTTGTCTTCAACACCACGAGTGTGGCAACATACCTGTCACAAGTAACAGAACGAAACACAACAATTCAGGCAACAAATATAAATGTACGCTGGTATTGCACCAAGCTACCAATCGTTTGGCGTTTCAAAAATCAAGAAAAGCATCTCAGTTAAACTCGTTAGAGTAAACAATGTATCGTGGCTGATTTGGCCAGCGCGTATCCCCAGTTGCTGTATTGTGCGGATGAGACTGCACGACTCCTCCTGGACGGGACACTAATCCATCACAGGCTAGCTCCTGGAGCACCAGCGAAGGGGTTGGTGCAGTGGTTAAGATCTCTGCGTCCCAACTCTAAGGTCCCAGGTTCAATCCCCGGCATGGTCGAGGGTTGAATATTTGTGCGACTTTCTTTTCCGCTAAAGTTCACTCAGCTTTCCATCCTTCCGGGGTCGGTAAAATGAGTACGAACATACATGGACTGATTTGAAGCGGCTGCCTGATACGCCTATATACGCTTCCGGTCCGCTGGGGGTAAACTGATCACTGTAAAGCGTCTTTGAGCATTCATATGGGAAAGGGGCTATATAAATGTACCACTTTACCTCTTTTAGTCGATAGGGATGCGCAAAATTGTGCTCGGCAACTTTCGAGCAGCCTTTGCTGTTTTGGGCAACTTTCTTCATTACCAGCAACTTCGAGTAACTTTCTGAGCAATTTTTGACCAGGTTTTCAGAACGTAAAAGTTAACAATTTGATAGAAAACGTCAATTTTAATATACGAATTCATTTGTGTTTATCAAGAATTCTTTTGTGTTTATCAAGTTTTGATCAAATAACCTGTCAGTCTGTCACTTGATAACTCTTCCATGCCTGTTGCGGTCCTTTAATCCTTATCATCAGCTAAAATTGGACACAGAAACCGTTCTCACTATTTAAATGATTGTCACTCCGTGAATGGACAAATATCCATTTGACTCAACAAAAAAGTAGAGAGAACAGGAGAGTTGGAGAATAATATAGCATTATTGAATACATTCCGCAGGGTTTGTTTTGTTCAGGAAGACGTCAAATGAACCATCAGAAGTTTTGTTCCAATCAGTTTTCTAAAAAGATGCCCATTTTTGTCATGGTTATAGTCTAGTACAAACTTTAGCCACCAAGAAGGACGAAATACAAAGCTTTTGATTAGTGGTGGTGTGAAATACCATGAAATTTAGGTAGCATTAAGTGCTAGCAACTTTCGAAATTTAGGAAGCAACTTTTTGGGCTTTTGGCAGCTTTTTATCAACTTTTTGGCATTTTAGGGAGCAACGTTTCTGGTTTTTCTAGTACCATCTGGACGAGCTTACCAGTTGAGCAAATTAAAGGATCTTGCTGATGTGCTGATGATCAAGGACACCACTCAGTTGTCTGGTCGGAGTCCGAAATTACGACCGTGTGTCCGAACACTTCGCCGCCGACCGTCTTAATTAATGTAAATGATTGGTTGGAATTTTGTTTGCAGATCCAGGGAAACCAGCTTACTATTCCTTCTCTATCGCAGTTAAAGGCGTTTTATTAAATTATAAGAACAACGTAGCTATAAGTCAGTGGTACACAGTCCCATCTTCTCAAAAATCTTCCTCAATGCTTCCAATTTGCTTTTGACTTCAATTGGCATATATTCAATTAGGGTCAGATCACTAACCTCAGGTATTTAATTTATCATACAAATTATGCAGGTTTTATATTCATGAAATGTAATAATATATTCTTGTAAACAAGAACTCGAATTTTTAATCGACAAATAAAAAGCAATAATCATGACAACAAGAAATATAAATATAATGACCGATATTGTAATTTTTATTAGTATTATTATTATATTATAATTAGAGTTATTACAGTATTATAATCATATCTATATTGTTCGTTAAACTGCAATAATTGGATAATACTTATTGATACTCACGTTGTATTGACTTCCATTCCCAGTCGAGTGTCGAGTTCGAATTTTGTATCATTGACTTTCAACCTTCCAGCTCCAGTACCAAAACATCCTCCCTTCAAGAAGTGTAAAAAGACGTGTGTTGTTGACAATGGTTAGGAAGAGCATCGCTACAACAGTTAGTTGATTTTTTTATGGCTCCAATCAACTGCACATGCAGTTCAATTGGATCGGTTAACTTGCGTAAAATCGTGTTGGTTATAGGTACTGGTTAAGGAAACCGACTGAGCAAATTGGGATAACGTTATAAGTGTATATTTTGATGTAGTTTCTTACGTCAGCAACATCAAGGGAAGTTGACGATGTTGATCGAACTGGCTTCCTGAAATATTACCGTCTGATACACATAAATTATTATGTTCAGTGTACTTAAAGTCACAGATATTGGCCATACAAGAATACTATACCCTGTCGAAAACACCAATAGTCATGATACTGTCAAAAGCCAATTTCCAAGATGACGGAAAACTGGAATTCAAACTAAGATAAGGGTGCGTTCGATTGACTCTATTCCGTCTATTCTGGAATAGGAATAAAATCTCAAGGATCCGTCTAGATTATCGGAGCATCGAAATAATTATATAGAACTAACAATTGGGACGAGTTTATAAACCAAGATGGTAAATTTTATATTTCTATCTTGGAATAGTAGTTCATTGAGTCTATCAAAGATTTTATTCCACATATTCCTATTCCGGAATAGGGTCAATCGAACGCACCCTAAAAAGAACCCACGCACTTGTTGATAAGAGTAACCGGCTAATGTCGGAGTTGTGGACTGTCATTTCTTCCTCCACCTTGTGAGTGTGCAGTAGCCCTAGAAAGGGAATCACAGCGCACCTGGAGAAAAAACAACATTTCCTGACCGCAGTGGACTACTGCTCAAAAGGACTTAATTGGGATATTTGTAGACCAATTAGAACCAATTTACAACAGTTAAATGATTATTGTATCAGTTTTATATTAGTGCTCGGTTGCCTCACCTTACGTGTTACCTCTCACTTATAATTAGTTAACATAGTTTACTATTAATCAGAAAAAGAAACAGTCAAATCTAATATATTATGATCAGTCATCATTTTACTGGTATTAGTTACAGTTGTTTTTATTTTTACTCGCCTGCGTGCACATGTTAGTTTGCTGCAGGCTTTAAAAACTTGGGCTCTGGTGATGAGATGCTCACCACAGTGTCTTCGGTGGGGAGTTTGCGAAAGCAACAGGACAGGGACAAAGTATTGTGATTGCTCCCAGCTGAAAAACGCATTTCGGAAGAATGTAGCATGTGTTGCAGCCGGTCCGGCTTTGTTAAGTTTGTGTCAAACAGTGATTTTAACCGGTGTGTAAATCAGAGATTTGGACTGTCTGCGGTGCAGATCTGAAGAAAGCTGCCGGTCATCTCTTTTTAATAAATTGACTCATTGCCATATTATTACCCAAGAATGTTCAATTATATTTTAATATTTTTATCTGAATTGTTGAATTGTACGAAAAATCGGGAGATGGGGAACAGACTGGTTAGCACACGGTTGGTAAGGCGCCAGTCTGCTGTGCGGGAGGCTCGGGTTCAATTCCAAGTCGGACCAACACTTAGGGTCTTAAAATAAAGGAGAAGAAGACACTGCCTTTGCTCTAACATTTGCAAATGGTTAAATCTCGTCTGCTCGGATAAGGACGTTATAAGCCGTAGGCACTCGGGGATCTGTAAGTACTCCGTATGCAGTGTCCCCGATTACAGGGGCTCATGCCCGGCTAGAAGATAGAGACTTAAATAACAACAACGACAACAACAACAACAACAACAACGACAACAACAATAACGACAACAACAACGACAACAACAATAACGACAACAACAACAACGACAATAACAACAACGACAACAACAACAACAAGTGTTTTATTTTCACCCACAATTGTACAGTTGTGACTTACTAAAACGATAATAATTTATATCTTCAGTGGGTACTGGCTACCTGAAATAACCATTGGGGTCAGACGAGTCAGGTAGACATTGAATGTGGAAATTAAAATATCGCAATTCGGTACACTAAAACAAAAATGAACAAGTCACTTGCTTTCTTTTTTTTGACTGCACAGCAAAAATCGGAATGGTTGGAATCTCTGGACTTACCTTTCTAATGACAACTCAACCTAGATAAGTAGAAACAGTAGTACTGTGTTGTATAGGTCAGACCACACTTTATGAGACAATGTGGCTGCAGGCATAGGGCTAGGATTTGTGCACTCCAGGGTTACTAACTGAGTCTGTCTGTTGCAGCTGCGGCATTATCGAGAGTTCCAAGTTACCAGACCAATTTGGATGAAGAACCAGAGTCCCTCCGAGAGGATTTTAGTAATTTTTTGGGAAAAGTGATCAGTAACTGGACGGACAAGAGAGACCAGGAAGAGCTGAGCATTATGAATCACTGACCTTGTTGGCTGATATAGATACTGTCACGTCTCTATACAGGGTTCCCACGGGTCAGGGAAAAGTCAGGGAAAAACGATTTTTCTTCAAGGTCAGGGAAAAGTCAGGGAATTTTGTTATTGCTTACTCTTCTTGCTTAGAAAATAGTTGCCTCAAGAAATATCCGAAGTGTATTTGGTTTGCAGACAGCACTCGTACTCTCAGCAAAACGAGAGCTAGCTCAAACAAATGTAGGGCCAATTTTTTTATGAAGGCCTGGGGACAAATAAGTCACATGTCATTTTTAGGCAAACCCGCCATCTTGGATTTTGGAAAGGTAATTACCAATTTTCACCCATTTGCATCCTCATTCTCTAACTAGAGGGTCAGTGAAAAATAGGTTTTGGTCATTAAAAAGTCAGGGAATTTTTTTCTGGCCTATGAGTGGGAACCCCTGCTATATCTTTCTGTTTTTTTCCTGTCTATCTTTGATGAATGTCTATCTGCCCTTCTATCGGTCTGCTTGTCTGTCTTTCTGCCTGTTGGTCTGTCTGCCTTGTTGTAACTCTATTTCTCTCACCCTCTCGAGTTTCTTCACATACGTACCACATCAGCTCTTTCTACCAATTGAATAAGAGAAAGAAAGCTTGCGCAGTAGCGTGCTGTAATATATCGTTTTGTACATATTTGGGGATGTATGCATAAACCAGTGAGATATACGTAAAATAAACTACTGAAGTTTTTTTTTACCGCAGTGCGATCTGTGGATTATGTCTCGTGTTCCACCCTCTTATTTTGCAATGGCAGCTGAGCTAGTTGGACAGTGCGTTATTACTCCGTTTCTGAACCAAATTTAACCTTTGATTACTCAATTAATATTATAGGAAGTTGTTTTGATGATATCTGTTCAAGTTGGACTTCAACAGAATAGTGGTTAAATTGTATTGGCCGGTGTTACTGATAAATTTACTGTCCTTTATTTCTTTTTCCAACGTTACATCCTTACACATAAAACACACACACTATCCACCAGTACTATGGTTTAGACACCGATAGTAGTTGTACCACCCCATCAGCAAATTATGGAATGTATGGCATCCAGCAAATGCACCACTGATTCGACTTCATGATCTACTAACTTTATTTAATGGCCACGATAGTACGCGCGCTCTGATTGGCTCTCGATAACAGAAGATATTATGGTAATTTGATAATGACCGGTCATTACGAGAAATTTTACTCGAAACGCGCGCTGACTAGATTCATTCGCAGTCTGGGCCGCGTTAAAATGCCGAAAAAGGCCATATAATAAATAACTTATTATTAGGGCCAATTTTTTTATGAAATGTCATTTTTTATCAAATGTCATTTTTAGGCAAACCCGCCATCTTGGATTTCGGAAAGGTAATGCCATTTCTCTAACTAGAGGGTCAGTGAAAAATAGGTTTTGGTCA
>JANSTR010146510.1:0-11367 GCA_025434805.1 Antipathozoanthus remengesaui | reverse complement strand
TTCACTGATTAGTGATGATTAGTGAACCAATCACAGAATGCAAAAAAAAACACTATTCATTGGTTGAGTATATGCTAATGAGGATATTCTACTGAGCCACAAAATTGAAATTGTTCCGGGCATGGTACTTCTCAATACAACTAAAATATTAAAAGTGTAGTGTTATTTTTAAAAGAAATTACGATGCCCAGTGTGTGGTTAAATAATGAATACTGAGCCAACCTGACAAGAAATGTTTCGTACCCCCTGAAAACTGGGGGATTTTGTTTCATACCCCAGTCTGAGGATCAAAAAATGTTTCATGCCCCCTCCAATTACCCTCTGACCCGGGGTAGTAGATACTTTCTGACAGGTCCCTTAAAGAAACAAGCTAAGAACAGCAGTAGTAAACCCCTCCCCCATAGCTCATTGCGGAAAGTTAGGAACTTGTCTGTTTTATATTCTAACGAATTCGTTTCTTCAAAAAAACAAGCTAAGAACAGCTCTTCAATCACTAATCTCGTGATGCCTTGTGGGATAGTGCCTTTAAATCAAGTAAAACAGCACGCGCTGATTGGCTAACTCATAACACGTGATCAACGCCCGTCTGCCAAGATAACAAGGGGGCCTCGACGGCTTAAGTTTATCCAGCTTTCCAGGTCTTCTACATGCAATTCGGGCCGGGATAAGTTTGACAAAACTGGTACAATGGTTACGTTTCTCAATTGCTCTGGATTTAGGGACAACAAAATCGTAACAATTAACCAATTATTCGCCTGTGTAGCTTGCTTGGCGTTCCACTAAATCGAGCTAAAAGAAAAAAGCGTCGAAGCGGCGATGGGAATGGGGACGAGAGAAGAAAAGGAAATCTCCTCCCTATTCCCCTCGCGGCTGGCTTCGCTCTCCGACTTTCCCCAACACTGAGCCACGCAAACTAACTGATTATTAAAAGACCAAAATAAATTAAGAAAAATATTGATCTTTATTCGATAAAAATATAACTATTCCAAATGTAACAAACTGTACTACAAAATCAAAGGCAATTCTTCGAAAATAAGTTAAAATTATTTACAAAACGGAAGTTTTTTCCAATAAGGTGGCTATTCACACCAGTGTGCCTCATCTAACAGCATCCGGTTCTGGAGAGAAGAGGGGGAGGAGGTGTGTAGCGAGTTCCCGCTCCGTTTTCAAATATTTCTAAAACTTTTCTAATGAAGAGATTTAAAAAGTACAATTTTTCGCTTGTATGGAAACAACTTTATACTACCAATTCCAATGATCAACCCGTTTTTTTTTCGATTTACTCTTTTCCACATGGAACTTACTGCGTCAGTGCTTTTGAATCGAAGATTAATTACGACCTGAAAATGACATGAGCGAGTTAAGTCCAATTAACACTCATTTTTTGTGGAGCGTCTTCACCCCTCCCTCCTCACGTCCCCCCACCCCCACCCCACAAGATCTCCTACTGGAGGTGGACGTCAAGAGGTTTCTCCACTTAACACGCTAGAGCCCATGATTGGATAGAGGACACTTTCACACCAATGATTGGACAGACGACACTTTAGCAACAGTCAAAAGTGACTACTATTTGTTAGTCTACGTTCTACGTTTCTATCATAACGCAAAGAAGAAACCAGAAACCAAAAAATCTAGATGTTTACTTTGTTTTCTTCGTTACGAAAACCTTAAGCAACAACGACGGCAACGTCGACAAGCAGCACAAAACAACTGCCTTACTTACCGACCTTTCAAACATACTTGTATAAAAAATTGGGTTTTATGCCTTGAGCAGGACTGGAACCCATAACGTATCTCCTTGGTTACTAGTCAGGCGTGCTATCCACTGACACCATCAGGACTCACCATGCTGGCAACACAGCGAGTTGAGGTGGTGAGGTAGGTAGCCGCGAGGATCCTTGCAGGTATCCATATCATCCCACTTTCAGAAAATTTACAATAATGCGGTGAAGAACAGAATGTAAAAAGCTCAATTTTGGAATTTTGCAGAGAACGTGAAGGCCTCAAGATTTTACTTTTTACCATTCCCACGCCTTCAAGAAAACATTAAAGAAACAAATAAATTATATGAACAAGTAGAAAGAAATCGGAAACTTAAAAATCTCAGAACTGCTCTCAGTGACGTTCTGGTCGTCGCTGCTTTAATGGTCTCCAATGACCTTTCCAATACGGCAAATACCAATCAACACGTACATATTAACCCTTTCCCTACTAAACCCCGATTTCAAATAAACCAAGAATGTCCTAACATTTGAACCAGTTGACGAAACTCTATAAAGTGACCATTCATTTTGTTTGTCTTGAAGAGTAGATTCTCAAAATGTTCATTGACTCATGAAATTTAGAAGTTGACAGTTTTCCAAAAGTTTGATAAATTTACTAATTGATAAATTGAAGTGAAGAGGGAAAGGGTTAAATTCATACAGTAACCTTTTGCAGTTTGTGATCATGAAATAGCAGAACAATATCTATCAATATGGTATACCTAATTCCTCAGATAATAAATTACGGTGGTATAAATTAATGATAAGACAGTTTAGGGCCTCCACAAACGAAGGAAATTTAACCATCGATAACTATTAGTTGCAAATCACAATAAGTAATCGAGAACGAAAAAATCCCGTGTGTGTCACAAGTCATCGATAACAAACTGTTTAAAATCTAGTTATCGACACTGAGTTTTCCTTTTCAAAAGGAAAAATGCTTTTGCTATTGATAACTAACATGGCTGTCTTGTTATCGACAACTAGAATTTACCTTCTCTGTGATAGTTATCAACAACTACGGAAGTTTGAGACATTCTGGGACGAAGTAGACATGCGTGATTAAACCAACTGCCAAATTAATTGTCAACAAATATTTACTTGATCTGTCATAGGTGAAAAATTACTAAATATTAACCACTTTTCGTTATCGAGAGCTATTCATTATTGATTACTATTTCCCCCGTCAGTGCAGGCCCTTAATTCTATTATTTCCAATAATCTCAAACATTGCAAAAACACTGTATAATTACTATAATTCAACATATACAAAACATAAATAGTCTGCAATCAGTATAAATAAACTGTTAGTATAAATTATTAGTTAAATATATGTAGCACTCAAAATTGTTTGGAATTTCATTAAGACTCAAATATATTAAAGTGAATACATGTATATGACAAGCGCATGCAAATTTGTGTCAACGTTTTTTTTTTACAAAAATGTATTTTGATAAGTGTGTACGGTATGTAAGTTTGTCTTTGCACCAGTGTACGTATCCCCCTTCTAAGGGGCTAGTCATGCTTCATTTATTAGTTGCTCATTCAAATAATGAACTGGTTGATTTAGAGGTTAACAATCCTCATTCTAATATGTTATAGTAATCATTTTGTAAAACTTGTACTCCTTCGATACAAAAGGTAGGATTTGACTTCGTCGTTTCTAAACGTTAATCATCATCATCAATATCGCACTATCATCATTGCTATCATTACCATCACCATTATTATCATCACCGCATCATCATCACCATTATCATCATCACTACCACTTATCACCATCATTACCAACATTTACCATCATTACCATTATTATCACCGTCATCATCATCACTAACACTTATCACCATCATTATCAACATTTACCATCATAACCATTATCATCACCATCATCATCATCACTAACACTTATCACCATCATTATCAACATTTATCATCATTACCATCATCATCACCACCACCATCATCATCACCATCATCACTACCAGTTATCACCATCATTACCAACTTTTATCATTACCATCATCATCATCACCATCATGATCATCACTACCACTTATCACCATCATTACCAACATTTACCATCATCATCACCATCGTGATCATCACTAACACTTATCACCATCATTACCTACTGTTATCATCATTACCATCATCATCACACCATCATTACCAACACTTAACATTATCACCCAACATCATCAATGATACTATTATCATCGTCACCACAATCACTAACGCTGTCACCATCATTATTGACATCACTATCAACAATATCATAAGTGAATGATAAAAAGTATTCAAAATGTCTGTTTATTTGCAAGACTTCTTAGTTACATAAATCGGCGAATATCCAATGATCAAGATTAAGCTCCTTGCCTTTAAATCTGGCTAACATTCCCAACCAAAATGCACTAAAATTGATAGTTCCCGGGAAGTGAAAAAGAGGGCAATCTATGTTTGTTTGAACCGATGCAGTAGGTAAATATATATACATCTTTGTATGAATGTTGTAGTTTTAATTCTATTTTTGGTATCCAATGTTTTTTACCGGTATATGAAATTTTTCATAATACTTTTCAGGTAGCCCCAAGATTCCAAAACCTAGTTTTTCTAATGAGTATCCCAAGAAAGTATTAAAATTATGTAGCAAATGAATGTTTGAAAGTATTGCATACAGAAAGTAGATATCACAACAAGTGTCTGTGTACACACGGAATGTTTGTTTTGTGTTACAAATGTGGATCTGACTATGTGTGGTTGTTAGTGATGTTAAGACTGATGTAATCATATCCATGAGAAATGACTGGATGCCTACAGTAGTGTATCTATTTTGTAATTCTTTGCAAAAAATGTGCAATTACAAACTTAAACTGTTAAATCTGATTGGATGAAAAACATAATGGAAATAAACCAATCAGCAGACGGGTGTTGCTATGACAACTGTAAAGGGCAATTCAAGTTTTAAAAACTGAAGTGAAACATTACTAAGTTCCATAAAAAATATACATTATACCATTTCTCTTTCCACCAAAATAATTTGCCCTTGAGTGTTTTTCAAAGTTATCAATTTTCAGCCACTTTGACAAACACTCTAACAAAGCTCACATGCAAATCAATTCCAAGCTAAACTCAAAATAATACGAAATACATTGTAATCTTACGATGTTACACGTCACAAGATACTGTCGCAATCTCTCATTCACGTTTGGGAAACCAAACTGAACCCTCTCACCAATCAAACCTCCTCAACTATTCTCATTTCCATCTTTAGCAACCGTCACTTTACTTGGTTCACTGAGAGGCCCCATGCGACCATAGATGTCAACAGCACTTACGGCAAAACAGTACGTTCGCCCAGCTTGAAAGTCCGTCAGTGAACACGCCATTGGAGGAGGCCGTGTCATCATTGTACCAATGTGCTTCCATGGATTGCCGCTAACTTCAGCCATTTCCTCAACAAGATAAGAATAGATTTCATACTTAGCAATAGGTGTAAGGGGCCTCTTTGTCATGTTCCAGGACAGTATTACATTCCCCTGTGCAAGTGCGACTGCAACTGATGGTTTGGGAGGTAAGCCTGAAACAGGAGATTGGCAATCTTCCGTTTTGTTGGAAATGGAAACAGCAGCTTCTAACACTGCAGTACTGTGTATCTTGACTGGTGAGTTCGTGCGGTTGACATCCATTTTATCAATAATCGGCATGGGCGGAGTTTTCAAGCTGTGTCTCACAGAAGCACCAACGTCAGTTGAAGATGAAACAGCACTACTTACTTGATTATCAACATTTCCAGGTGGTGACAGTGATGAAGGCGTTGTTGGTGGTGTGAGCATCAATATCTTACTGGATGCCACCTGTGCTGACGGTTGATGATCTCTCCCAGTCTCGGCTTCCGCCTGCAATTCCCTGGGATTTGCCGCAGCTGAGGGAGCCTTGCGTGGCACAGTTGGGTTAGTTTCAGTGACAATCACGGCATCTTTATCTGTGACAGTCACGGCATCTTTATCTGCGACAGTCACAGCATCTTTATCTATGATAGTCACGTCATCTCTATCTGTGACATACACCTCCTCCTTATTCGTTAATGTGTCTCCACTAACATTGTTCTGTGTTGCTGAAAACTGGAGAGATCGAGAAGATGGGAAAACTCTAGGTTGAGATACCCAGGTTGTTACTTTGCTTTGTGGACTTTCTAGCAGAATTCTCCTTTGTTCTTGCTTATAGCGTTGATACTCCATCATTTTTTCTCGCTGTAGTCGAAAACGTTTCTGAGTCCACTCCTTCACCATTGAATTGTTCTGTTGGAACTCTCCATTATTGCTGGTTACCACTGGTGCCGCCTCATTAGGTAATCTAACATTAGCAGCACCTATATTGACACCAAGTGACTGGGCTGGTGATGGTTGTGTGGTCGGTGGCCTTGGCCTGTATGTAGGTCGTCCTGGCATGTCCATCACTGTCACATTAGGCGAAAATGTTCCATTCCCGTATGTTGGTAAAGGTGCTAAAAAGCCTCCTGGATGTAAGTAATTCTGATCAACTCGCTGTCGTAGAAGTAACTGAGGTTGCCGCTGTTGAAACAGTGACTGCTGTTGATGCGGTTGAAACAGCAGCTGTTGTCGATGCTGTTGATTTAAATATTGCTGATACGGTGGAATTAACTGTTGCTGATGCTGTTGCAATAGCTGCTGTTGCACTAGCTGCTGTTGCTGAGCATGCATATGATGCATTTGAACTTGTGCTTCTTCAGAAAGTGCCGGAGCCTGGACTTGCAGCTGAGGGTTATTCTGTTGATGATGTACAGCTTGGACAAGTGATGTCTGTAAGTATGTGTACCCATGAACACCAGATTGTACGTAGGGGTGGGGGTGGGGATGCTGAGCATGCTGCATTGGAAGATTAACATTGGGGGGTGGTGCATTCGAACCCAATGCCAGTGAAGATGCATCACAAGCATTATGCATCAAGTTTGTCGATACTGGAACAAAATCAGCATTAGAATCCTGCGGAACAGAAGACAAGTTATCGCATCCAATGTCATCCTGTGGCTCTACCTTTACAGTAACCACCGCTGTACATTGTACTTGTTTGGGTGGTGCTTCATCCACTCCCTGTTTACCTGCCTCTGGCACTTCTTGCTGGTTAACTTGACTACCATCATTGCCATCAGTCTGATGGTCTGAGCTTAACGATGTCTGCAAATAATAAGTATTCTGAAATGTCTCGACAAGTTCTGACTTCTCAGGTAAAGAAACTGTTGATGCAGCATCACACATAACTGTATTTGTTCCAGGAGGTGACACTGTAGAGACACAAGCGGTATTTACACTCTTCTTGGGTTCTGGAATACTGTTCAAAACCTGCACAGCGGGACAAATGTTTTAAGCCATCAGAACTGATATTTTAAAAGCTTTCACCCCCAAGTACTGCTAAATTATCCCAAGGTGCCTCCATAGCTTTCATTCAAGAAGGTTAGAAGAATTTTGCTTTTTACCTCAGTTTGTTTCATATGATCAGTTACTTCATTCTCATAACAAAACCATATTTTGTGTGGCTGATTTAAGGAGAAGATACATGATGATAAACTGGCTGGGGCTGAAAGGATTAAGACATGTTCTGTGTGGATAATGTAAGGAGAAGATACATGCTGATAAACTGGCTGGGGCTGAAAGGGTTAAGACATGTTCTGTGTGGATACTGTAAGGTGAAGATACATGCTGATAAACTGGCTGGGGCTGAAAGGGTTCAGACATGTTCTGTGTGGATAATGTAAGAAGGAGATACATGCTGATAAACTGGCTGGGGCTGAAAGGGTTAAGACATGTTCTGTGTGGATAATGTAAGAAGAAGATAAATACTGATAAACTGGCTGGGGCTGAAAGGGTTAAGAAAGAAATAGACAATAAGTTAAAGCTTTGAAGTACTTCAAACTATGGTGTTGAACATAAAGACTATCTATCTATCTACAATAGGAACAAGTCATGTAGAAACAAATTGTGCATCATACACATAACAAGAGTTACACATGCTCAACCCCAAAGCCAACTGGAGGATTAAATATAACCTATTTAGGCTAACATCAGACTTCAGAAAAGTGACACCAATTAATAATTTAATGTTCTGTGGAACTGTTGAAGTAGTTGCATTTCCTTGACGTTCATACTATCCATTTTGCCGTGTAACTATGGCCGGCCTAAAACTTAGAATTATGTTGGCATTCTAAAAAATAGTTGCAAAAGTTGTTAACAATGTGCATGTATATTTAACCCAACAAAACTATTTTTCATCTATTCAAAAGTTCTGAACTCCATTGAGAGTTTTCGTTCCATAACTATGTTGTGCCACTTGATGGGATTAGACTGTTATCTCAAGATGTAACTCATTAAGGAGATGACATGGTATGGTAAAGCTTTCATTCATTTTAGAAATTTTCTACCAGGAAGAATGATCAAATGTACTTGCTTTTATAGATTGCCAGATATTTTTTCGAAAATGCTAAACAACCAACACCTCCTAGTGAGGAGAAAATTCTTCCTTGCTCATTGCTAGGATGTTACCAAGGTGAGCAGACTACAAAGGATACAAGCTGTTTTGTAGGTGCATATTTATCTCCCATTTCGATTTTGTAAAATAACATAAAAATTGTGATTAGCAAATCCAAAAATCTATTAAATGGCTGGTTCCTAATATTATATGTTTTAGGGGGATCAGTAGAAAATCGGGATTTTCAAATGCTGAAGGGGAAGGGGGAGGTGGGTGGCATGGGATGAGGTGGGTGGCATGGGATGAGGTGGGTGGCATGGGATGAGGTGGGTGGCACAGGATGAGGTGGTGGCACACGATTAGGTGGGTGGCACAGGATGAGGTGGTCAATTTGGACTAAAGAGCAAATGAATAGCAAATCCATACTCCCTTAATTTCTGGCTGCTGACCTAAGTCATGTTCTTTAACATCATCCACATTGAATATATATATTGTATGGATTTGAGCATAAAATAATTGATCAATCACGTTCACAGCAAACTATCTAGAATGAAAAGCAAAATTCTTCCAATCTGTTTACAAGGAAGCTATGAAGACAGCATAGGAAAATTTATCAATGGGGTTACCATAGTAAACACATGCTGGCCTAATACCTGAAGCATGACATGCAAAAATATTGAACAGTTTGCCTTACCACATCCATGTTAACTTGTGTACCACGTGTCCTGGTACGGTCAATTCCCTGTAAATATTATTTTTATAGTTCAATAATGACTCAGTCAATCATGTGTGTCTATAAAGCAACTGGCACTGTATCACTTAACAGTCTCCTGAAATAATAATAATAATAATAATAATAATAATAACAATAACAATAATAATAAATTATTGGACATTCATATGGTACCTATACAGATATTCATAAGCTCTAAGAAATTTACAATGATACAAATATTGTTGGTTTAGTTAATAATAAACTGCATCAAAACAACTTCAAATAGTAGTAGAAAAGCCAACCTAAAGAAAGCTATTTAAGAAATGGCCCATCCTTTGTGTGCATCTATCAACTGAAGGATGCAAGCGGGAAGTTGGAAAAGCATGAGAGAACTGTTTTAGTGGCACATTCTTAAATACACACCAAACTTCCCAAGTGCATCTGCAACTACACAGACAGACAGCTAAAGCACAGACCATTTCTTTTAAAACATTGCAACAGCAATGTTCCATGTGGAATGTACTTTCTTCATAGGTGCAAAGGTATGGATGCTTGTTCATGCCATTAAGATAGCATGTGAGAAAATGCTCCCTACTGCTGTTGGTTTATAGAAACAAGAAAAAATACAGTCACCTAAATACTCAGCAGCAAGTCTAGAAAGGTGTGAATGTATACAGTGAGTCTGGGTTCAAAACTTGGTCAGCTTTCATTTAACCCTTTCAGCCCTAAACTTGGCAAATAATGTGTTGCTGAATTCTCCTACTGTAAACCTTATCTACAGTTTCTTTATAAACAGATTTAGTAAAGAATCTTGCTTTTTATTTGGGTATTTGCTTGAATCTGTGTTATCAATTCATGTACTCCAATTACCAAACAACTCGTGTAGCATGTACTGACATTGTAACTGGTAGATACATGCTAACAGACTTGCTGCGGCTGAAAGGGTTAAGACATGTTCTGTGTGGATAATGTAAGGTTAAGATACATGCTGACAAACTGGCTCGGGATGGAAGGGTTAAACATATTTGTAATAAATATTCATTATACCTTTTCAAGATCACTCTTGAGACGTTTTAGGTTTTCAGTAACCTCTTGCAGACGGCGATTCTCGATTTCTAACAGTGCAAGTTTCTCCTGGTATTTTTCTATCATGTTTCTTTGTTCTCGTGCTTCCTCAGATTGAAAGACACTCTCAATCACTGCTTCTTTGAGTAACTGTTTTGAAAGATTATGACATTAATGGATACAGTAAGTGGGAATTTCATATTAAGTAACTGAAGGAGAAAATAAAGTACTGGAGAGTTGCCATGGAAATAACAATTGTGGTGACAGTATGCACTTCTCGAATTCATCCAAGCCCAATATAGAAATATATTTAAATTTCAATACTGGGCAAGACCACTGATTGAGCCTATTATTACAAGTTCCAACATATTCATATACATTCCAAACATATAAATAATAACCACACTTACATTACTGAGCTTCTCTGAGTCTGTTGAAGTTGAATTTATTAAGCGGTCTGTGTTTTCATTCTTCCAACACAATGTTGACTGTGAATATTGAAGCTACGTGCAAGTCCACAAGCTGAAGGGCATTGAATTTGCTAGGAAGCGAAGAACATCCAAAATCTTGCTCGAAACTCACCATAGAGTCTTTAGAACACAAAACTTAGCATTTTAAAAAATATATCATTGTGCACAAATATTAGTCTGCAAGCCACCACAGTTGATTGGTTGCATGAAGTTGCACAAAGTGGAGGCAGCACAGAAAGTAGATGCAGTTTAAGATGGTTGGCCATACAAAAATTGCTCAACACAGGATGGCATCAAGCCTGAGCCCATGAGCAACAGCAAGATTAGGACATGTTCTCCTTCGTCAAACACAATTATCTTGATTTAACAAAGTGCCAAAGCACTGGACAGATGTGTTCATTATGTCATGGGTTTGTTATATCTGCTCAATGCCATACGGGAGGCATAAGAGGGGTCTGAAAACCGCAAAGCTGCACAAAGAAAACATACAATACTGCAATACTGCATCCGTTCAACGATTTTCAAAAATGGCCATCAGAACCTCGAAAACGAACAATACATGTCTACCACAGTTTAATTAATAATTTCCTCAAACTGCACCAAAATTAATATATAAAATTGAAGACACTAGTACAAAAACAATGTAAGTGACTTTTGATCAAGTTCTCAATTCTCCCTAAGTTATTCCTCTTTTCTTTATATAACCTTTGGGGGAATTTAATTTTTCATACAGTCACTACTCTTCACTTGTACCAATCACTGCAGACTTTCATTTTCTTCCTCCTCTATACTTAACAATTATCCCCCGAAGTGGAGGTGAATATCTATCGCTAGGCACCAACACTGAGGGGGATAATTGTTTTAGTAT
>JANSTR010146499.1:0-11368 GCA_025434805.1 Antipathozoanthus remengesaui | reverse complement strand
GAATTTTTTCTTAAATTTTATTGAGCAATACGATTTCATTACTGAGAAAAGAAAACTTTTCAACAAACAGAGTGTCAAGAGCCAATGCATTTTGCTGCTAATTTACATTAATTAAGAATTTATCCTACGGGCCAACACCAAATTCGCATCAGCACTCTTAACCGTAATCCATTTTAGTTGTTCTCGAAATTAAACCATCCGTACCATATTTGCAACGGCTAGGGCAGAACTGTCCTGAAAAATGTCTGACAAAACTTAGTTTTGTATTTCTAATGTCTTTTGTTGAGCAATGGAAAGATCGCACAATAATACCGTGAAAATTAAATGCCCCTTTAAATTGTTGAAAAAGTTATTTTTGATCCAAATTTGCTATATAATTTCATTAATTAACTTTAGTATGTGATTTATACAATAAAATACGAAGTAAAATGCAAAATAAACTGTATTCAATGAAAATGGAGAAAACATTGCTCCATAACAACTGAAAAAATGCCCACACTAAAATGTTTCCAGATAAATTTGACGACAAAAAGTCACGAAAGCCACCCCCCCCCCCCCCGTCTGAATAGGGTTGGTAACGTGACGAAAGTAATATGAACTAATCAACAATCAAGAAGCTCGTAAAAAAAACAAGGCAGAAAGAAGCTAATCAGAAGTGACTACATATATCCATGAAAATTCATGAGAGCTCGATAATAAGAGAACTACTCTCTGCAGCGAATGGGATGACCGAGATGGCCCAAATCTGACCCAGAATGCACTATATGTTAGTTTGTTTCATATTAAAAACTCCAACTCAAAAACTTATCGTGGTACTTGAAATAACTGTCTGTCGTCAAAACGATGATTTGGTACTAATATAATGTGCGATAAGTTTCACATTTTAAATATTTTGTGAACTGTAAATCTTTCTACTCGCCACATTTCTTTATCTTATCACAGGATAGCCAAAAACTGGCAAAACTGCGCAACAGGCTTCATCTTCTATTACTGTCAGCCACCATTTCGCGAATCTCGCGCCAATATGTTGTCAATTGAGCTAAAACTTGAGCAAAGACAAATTCGGAGTTTGTCGGGAGAAATTGAATATGTTTGATGACGGATTGATTTGGGTGGTGTCTGATGGACTCCGACAATTTATCGGCGAAAAACATATACTGCAACCAATGGGAAAAGGTGATTTCGTCACGTAAATTTATGTCAAGAAATATAGAATGGTGAAACTAAGTAAACAATCTGCAATCGGAGACAAAATATTGACCAGTTATGAGCTGTAATGAGTCTCCCGACAAAATATCGGCTAGTGTGTGGCGGGGTTAAGGCAGGCGGAATAAAATGTATCCCAGGGTGCTGTCCCAATCTTGTGATTATTTTTTAGAATTGGTGTCTTCATTTATACGTCCTAATATTGAGATGCATGCGAGTGGTATATTAAAGCATTCAGAGAAGACAACAAATCATGTAAACAAGTTTTATTCCAGAAAGTCGTATTTATATATTGTCATTGGTTTAATCATAATGTTCGCGTTTCAGTGTTAAGCATAGTTGCACTTTCTAGTTGTGTTCTAATGTAAGAATGGCCAGGTATTTAGCTGGTATATTCTCAACATGCAATATATTGTTATTTATTATATAGACAGTAGTGTTTTTTGGGAAATACGCCACTCGTGTTTTTCATACGAACTACATCCGGAATCTGAGTAGAATATTTTTCATATCTTCACTAGTTAGGATATATCGATTACGTCAATTCCGATGTTTTCCCGTTCATTCTTGACGCGTTCCGTAGTTTTTGTTAGTGGATGTGTCTATATAATAAAAAGAAAATTACACGTTGGCTTGAAGATATGAAGTCTATCTTCTCGAGGTTAAAAAACATTTCTCACGTTCGCTGCGCTCAATCGTAAAATATTTTCACTACTCGAAGGTAAACTTCATATCTTTGCGCCTCCGTGTAAAAACCTCTGTATCTGTAGTTTGTTACGACCATTAGTTTGCACAACATAATATTATAAATACTATCGTATCGTAATTATAGCGATAATATTACATATTATTTTACTCAACAAATAAATTCTTTTGCATTTCAAAAGCCGTAACATTTTACTGATTTAAAATCATGTTTTTACACATTACCATTACCGTTGCAATTTTCTGTGGTATGTAGACCTCTCTGCCAATATTCAAATCAATGTGATTTTTCAAAACTTTGTCCACAACTCCGCTCGCGGGTCTGTTTCTGAGTTGAAGCTAGCAATCGGGCGGAAGTGCTCCGTTCTTGTCTTCGGGTAATAATGTTATTTTGTTATCTGGTAAAAAGGCATATTTCAAACTATATATTTTAGGTAGAAGGGTATCTCTCTCGAAATTGCGATTGACATCTTTAACCTTACCCAGTCCAAGCTTTTTTAAGGTCTTTCAGTCCGGGTGGATTCCACCATCTTCGATAACTTTCTCAGTTTTAATCTGCACTTGATGAAACTTTGTACATTGATCATTGGGGCATGCTCTATCTTTGTGTGGTATTGAACTTAAGTGTAATGACATCATAGTGACGTCATCAAGTATTGTTTTAAAGTTGTTTTCAATCGTTATCAAGTATTGTTTTTAAAGTTGTTTTCAATATATTTAGCCATGACAAAATATTTACGATGGATTCCCCATAAAGATATGATAGTTCTTTGTGGCAGTTCATGCTCCAATTAAATATCTGTATGACATCAGTGATGATGCCACATAACTGTTATAATTGATATTTCATTCCAAATTGGAAATACACCCTCCAAAATATTGGTTACTATAGCAACACAACAGCAAGGATAGTGCTGATAGTGCCCACACAAAAAGATTCCCTGGAAAAGTCGTGTAATTTGTGCTTTGGGATCCAAATTGTTTTAAAGTAATGATGAAGAACCCTTTGAGGGGTGTATCCCTCCGGCTTCTGGACTGGATAGGGTTAACTGTTACCGAAGAAATATATGTACATTCCCTTCATGGAGGGATACTTATAATTAATTAACCCTTAATACTTATCATAACCACAATACATGTTGCATATTACTTGTTTTCATGGAAGTCGAATGTGAAATCCGTGAAAAAAACGACAAAAACTACTGAAATCGGTGATATTTTTGCATGCGACGTTACTTTTTTGGCTGTGGTAATCATGGAAACCGATCAGTGACCACGTGACTACCCTTAATTACAAGTTAAAAGATGACTGAACAGGCATGCCAAACTTCAGGACGAACGGAGAAGGCGGCGTGACTGAAAGTAATGGGAGAGCTCAAACATTCGTATTACTCTGCAAGGCTTAGCTTTCTAGGGTTAATGCTGTGCTTATTTGCAGCATTCACTTTCATGCAAGCAAAGCATACATAAATGTCAAGAGGAATGAGTTCCATTTGATTTAAGGTGCAGTTTGTAACAGCCCCTTCCTACCGCTGTTGTCCACTCGGTTGGTGAGTGAATGACGTCAGTCGAACGCTGCTTGTGCTAATAATGCTGGTCTTACGGCTTTTGTTAAGCACGTGAGTATCCCTTGATACCACAGGAACCTCGGGATTGTATTTAGGCTTGTACCGCCTTAAGAATCTGAAAAATCTTAAACGGAAAAAAAGAGTAACAATAACAGTAAATAATCTGATTGGTCTATATTCATACTTAAATCATGAATCTGATTGGTCTATTAATCACACTTAAATTATGAATCTGATTGGTCTGTTATTCACACTTAAATTATGAACCTTATTGGTCTATTATTCACACTTAAATTATGAATCTGATTGGTCTATTATTCAAACTTAAATTATGATTCTAATTGGTCTATTATTCACACTTAAATCATGAATCTGATTGGTCTATTATTCACACTTAAATTATGAATCTGATTGGTCTATTATTCGCACTTAAATTATGAATCTGATTGGTCTATTATTCGCACTTAAATTATGAATCTGATTGGTCTATTATTCACACTTAAATTATGAATCTGATTGGTCTAATATCCATTAATAAAAAATAAATATCTAAATTACGAATCTAATTTGCCTATTATTCACTGACGAATAATAAGCAGCACACAAAAGTGGTACATAACAGTGATTACTAATCAAATTCATTTGTTTCGTTTTCATAAAAATATTAAATAACAATTTTATCATAAATTTTCAAATGATTTAGTGTTATACATTCTGTATGTAATCAAATAAAGAAAACATATAAGAAATAACCTTCGGTTTCATAACCAATCCCTCTAGTAACTCTGATTAAACTTACAATCTATTAAGCCCTATTGACCATAATGAGAAAAATATCTAAATGGTGACGCAAAACAACTTGGTCCCGGGAGTACTCGCCAAAATTCTTTGTATGGGTGTGGGGCCCAGTCCCTCAAACCCTGACCATATTCCAGACCAAAGAAGGACAATTTTTTATACCTTATTTCAGACAAAATAGCAAAATCGGTAACATATATAAGAGAGAACGTTTAATGGCAGCAAAATTCTCCTAAAACGATTCCCTTTTCGAAACTATTTCAGACCAAATCGTCCTGAAAACCATATCCTAAAGGGCCGCACATACCCGTATAGCTAGTTGTGGGAAACGTGGAAACGTGGTTTATTCTCGATGAAATAGAAATTTGCTACTACTTCCAGTTTCGATCTTAGTTAAATGGCCAATGTTTCTGTTGTATCTGAGCGATTTAAAACAATATTTACACACCGAAATACCAAATTCATACGCACATTGATTTTTAATATAGCCTTTTTTCCTAAATATGTTGTGAAGCATTGTAAAAGAAGACTAAATGTGCAGAGTTTGGAAATATTTGCCAAATACTCTTAATATAAACAAAAAGCCTCCATCAACATACGCATGCGCGGACTTCACAAAAGGTTCACCAATATTATTTTCACGTTTTTGTGCGCACACTTTCTGCAAATGGATAGTGAAGGCACACATGTATGTGCTATCGAGATACTCCGGGACCGCTGACACGTCCCAGTGGAGACGAGCAGATCCTAGCTTAGTACATAAAGAACAAAGGTGCCGCGTAAGAGAGGTAGTGGTGGCGATTCACCCTTTGACGTGATCTTCAGCCACTGTGTAATTAAGAAGTACTGAATAGTCTTGGTGTTCAAGGCTAACCAACCAGAATTAGGCCTTTCGCCCCCCCCCCCCAAAAAAATACATTCCCCCCAACTTGTTATAAAATTCTGGGACAGCAGAATAGGTCAATCCACCATGCCGAAAAAGATGGCGGCTTGTAAATCTGACCACAATGCCTTTCGAACCTAACTCAGTGAATAGCTGAACGTGGAATACCATTGTTTGGGAAAAGTAACCGTGGTCTAGCACATTTTATGTGCTAACTTTGTATTTTTTCGGATTCTTTCTGTACGTTTCTATGACCGTTTTCGTGTTTTTAGCGCGCTAGGAGTTATGGGTAAATGTACCAGTTGTCATATTTTTTTATTACGGTCAATTCCAACATAAGAGACCAAATCATGGTTTTCAAAACTTATAATTACGACGGTGCATTTTAAAATGGTTTCTATCTGCAGCCCCCTCTCCAATGCGATGGCTTACTCACCTCATGTACGGTTCCATGAATGTTTTGTTGTGAAACACATACAGAAACGGGTTTAGCGCACTGTTGAGGTAACCAAGCATGAGCAAGCTGTACATTACTTCCGAATCAATGATGGAAATGGGGCTGTTGTATATGATACCTGCGATGCTTGCCACAGTATACGGAACCCAACAGAAGAAGAATGTGAAGACCAGCACGGAAATCGTCTTGGCCGCCTTCAGATTCCTCAGTTGTATCTTCTGGTTGCGTTTTGCAACGGCCATTGTCTGTGTTGGAACGTAATCGCTGTCAGCCTGTGCTTGTGTACTCTTATCGCTGGCTGTCTTCAAATGTCGCAGCCAGTTTATATCACGTGCAATAAGGTAGATCCGGAAGTAGATGACGCACATTGCGACCGCTGGCAACAGGAAGTTGAGGATCGAGTTGAGACTCGAGTAGATCTTGCTGGCGTTTAAGACGCAATACCCCGACATAACGCTTCCCTCTGTAGGAAGTCCTTTCCATCCCATAATTGGAAGGAGTGACAACAGCAAAGAGTAAAGCCACATAAGACCGAGAAGAATTGCAGCGCGCTTGCGAGTCATCAAACGCGTTGCACGATATCGGTTGAGTGGATCTTTGAGCGCCAGATACCGGTCGACGCTGATTGCCAGCAAGCTCATAATCGATGTGGGCACCGCAAGGAGGTAGGCGATGATCCAAACATCACACAAGAGATCTCCATAAGACCACTCTCCGTCGTGAACCAGCTGATCCAAGTCTAACGGCATCACTATGCTGGCTGTTATCAAGTCCGAGAATGCCAAAGAAAAAATGAAATAATTTGCAGCAGACTTTCTGAGAGTTTTGCTTAATAATATGGAGAGGCATGCCAACAGACTTCCAAAAAGTGCAACGCAGATTATGCAAGTAGATATAGGGGCTGCTATATTGATGAACACGGGGTGATATATAGTATAGAAAATTGAGTCAGTCCCGTTGCAGAGATGGCTATAATTAGAAGTGAACTGAGAAATATTGAAAGTGCAATTCATTCTTAGAATCGTGGAATTTAAGTGCCTCTTCCTTGGGTCATTCTTGTAAGGGCGACGTAGAAATGGTAGTTGAAGAGTGTGCCTGGAATCTTAATTAATGTCAATACTCGCGGTCGGCGGCTCCGAATCTTCCTGCGGTGTGGGTTTGTTCCGTCGCAGAGATGAATTCTTGTTAATAATCTTGATGGCTTTTATAAAGCTAAAACGAAATTTAATTAGTTTGATTTTGAGAAGAAAGTTGTGAGAATAGCTTAGGCTTAGAGGAAGACAACAAGTATTACAGAAAAGTATGTATGAGGTGATAATAATGCATGGATTCAAAAAATATATTAATATATGAAGATATCACCATGAAAAACCCATTATAAAAAGTATCGCGACCACTGGGCAATTTTTCAATGGTGTTTCCATAAGATTTCCATCGCCACAGTAAACTTGGGTAATTTTCATCGGCCATTAAACATATGATAATAATTTTCATGGTGCTTTCATGGTAATTCGATGGATATTTTACGAACATTCCATGATGTTAACCATGGAAAATCCTGAGCACTAAACCATGGAAATGCCATTAAAACAATGAAATTTTTCATAGGATTTCACGGCTTTTGGATTCATAACGTATGGTGGATAATATAATAGGAGGACAGAGAAGACGGAACAATATCAATTTGTAACTATTGTATCCAGATATGAAACACAAAGGAAAAGCACTATAATAAAACAATAAAAACAATCCAAGTTTAATGAAGAACAAACTTTGAAATTAACAACTCTTTTCTTGTCTTCCAAACATGCGCGAGTTATTTCTAAGTAGAGCGTTAATATTTTTTATCCGATACAAAAACCTGGTAGTGACTATTATAACTACGGAACTGAAGAAAAATATTGCGAATACTATCGTTTTGATTCTTTATCATGCATTCTCTGAAACGATTTATTTTGACAAAGCATGTAGTTTGTGATCTTATAACTATTTCTATAATCATAGTCGACGAGGTTCAACTTTTACCCAAATCAATAAGTTCTGCGTTTGAGTTTCTTGACGACTACGTTTGTTAATATACTTTGCTACTTTGTGGGAAACACAACAACAGTTATTAATATATTTTTGTCCATAACTTGGTCGCGACTTTTCGTCTGCTTTGAAGTAATTGAAATTAGACTCTATAAATATGAACAAAGAAACCTACCTGCAAATAATATATTTCCCTTTTCCAAAATGCTTCTTGATGGGAATTTGTTCAGTTCTTGTTTTTGAGCAAGTGTGGCAAACTAGTCCGCTTTCTCCCTTCTTATCGTCCAACAATTTCCTTAACATTAAAATATCACATTGCAGGGGTAAACAATCCCGACAAACATATACATATCTATATAAATTGACAGACTACGTGATCTCTTGAATTTAAATAGAATAAAGTTGTGCGTCTTAGATAATCTAAAAGCACTCAGCCGCAAAGCATTGCATTTTCACTTCATCTGTCAAGTTCACAGGAGCGGGGAATATATTTATTGTTTACTAAACTTGAATTGGCAAAACGATTATTTCTCTTTGTGGTAGCGCTATCGCATTCACAACATATTAAAATCGCATCCGACTTTAAAATAACTAACCTCAATCAGAAAAATATGCCCTTTTTCTTTTTTTCTGTTTAAGAAATTTAGTGGGATATCTTGTTACAATGTTCTAAGTTTCCTAGTATCTCATGCTTTTTCCTTACCTAGTTGTCAAACTACATCTTTCGTTTCTTTTCGGACTTTACTCGCCTTAATTAATAAAAGCATTATCTGCCACTTATTGAAAAGAGGTTTTCCTTGCTTTGTACCTCGAGTTACAACGCATTTGAGATAAATTGCAATCTCAAGACTACTTAATTGGTATTCAATACAAGGTACTTTTAAAGTATAATTACAAGAGGGACAAAGCCTTGCCGCCTTTAGATATTGAAAGAAAAGGAAGTTGAGAGAACTGCCCTATTGCCCCAGGAAACACAATTTCTTTTCAAAAAGATTGTCCATACTCTAGATCAACACGAAATTCATAATGTCAAGTTATGTTCTTCATTGCTCAAATTATTTGCATCATGTTTCTCGCCTAGTTTTATCAAAGAGATCTGTGGCGATCCACTACTAAAAAAAGTTACCTTTTTTAGAATGTGAGCACTATATCATTCAGTTGAGATCAGTTGATCGCTCAGATTACAGTCCTAATGGCAAGAAACAAAGTCATTGTGGAGCGGGGGAGTAGATTTCCCATATTAATTAGTAATAAATATGATGAGATTCCTGCGAAATGCTGAGCAAAAACTCTACAAATAACTGTGATTTACAGTATTTAAATCCCTATCTTTGACTTTGGTAACAAAACATTCAATCCTGTCAGTTTCCTAACTCCTAAAATATAGATCAAAAGAATAACTGTTCGGGCATCAGAAAGACTTTATTTAATAGGTCAGGATTTTCTAATAAATAAAGCTACAAATTAGAAGTGGATGAAACAGGTAGTTTACTTCAGATATAACTGAAATGTTCATAAAATGGCAGGAGGCATGCTGTGTACTCGATTGTAAAACTGCTTATATCAAGTCAGTTCTAGAAGCTAAATGTGCAATAGTCCTTCATCATCAATAGAATTCCATTTGTTTGTTTTATGAATAACATTTCATAAAAACTATTATGTGAGGGCGACGTTTTGCTTTTTTGCATTTTCTTTACACCATCTTTCCGAGTTTTCAGTTAAATTAAAAAAAAATACTCCCAACATTACTGTTTCCTACTAACTTACACTAACTTACAGTTCATTAGTATTCATTTTCTTCCAATCATACTGCAGTGCTACAGTGTATCTTTACTTTCACCTTTTTTAGAAAGTTACAATCTACTCAGGTAGATTACGGCAAGGGTCTACTGTAAGAATTGCATTAAATAAAAATAAAATTCTAAAAAAATTAGAAATTGCATATTTCTTCCCCAAATTTATTACCTACAGCTACATTATTTGCCATCAACATGCAAAGTCACGTGATGTGACGTCATAATATCCGTCATTTTGGCGGGTTGTTGTACTACCCGTCTTTGGACTAAAAGCAGAAGCTGTAGCCAAGGATTTTTAGGCTCTCCAAATGACAAAGATTAAAGGAAATGTGACACAGATAGAGTGCTCAATACATGTATGTTTTTTCTGACAAACTAATTCAAATTGTTAGAGGTTTTAAGAACTAAGGCAGTGAAACTTTCACTCCTCAACAGATGTGAAGTATATTGCAAAGTAAAATTTTTGAGAGAAAAATTGTAACATAATTAATATTACTTGTTTAATTGGGCGGGCAGAACTCAAAACATGTTTATCGCCAGTACTCCTCAAACATTGCAAAACTAAATAACATGATTTTTTGTTTTCTTTTGGTTTTAATAATAGTTTGCACAGTTATATATGCATGTACTGTCAGTGTTTGGACAAGAAACTACGACATTGGGTTTCGTTACTTATATTTTTTGAAAAACAGTTTTAAAGATATACAAAAATATGGGCTAAAATCTTTTTTTATAGATGTAGAACAAATCATATTTCGATCAACTTAAATATAGTTCCACAACTTGTACCTTTTTGGTGTACCTTTGACTTAAGTTTGCGGCATGACTAAAGCGAGAAAAATAAGAATCGTACAAACCTCTTTATTAGCAAATACATTTTTTTTCTCAAGGGACAAGAGGTTTTTGCCTTTTTTTCGGCCAGATGAAAGATAACCAATTGACGTGTATAAGATGTCATTTAATTAATAGATAACCTCCTCTTTCATACACTTCTTCTCGCGTTCTCTTCGGTCTTATCAAACAGAAAATGTAATTACCGGTACCTCGTTGTTTGTCAATCAAGATTATTTTCATCTTATTTGCTTCCTCCAGGACCGTATCTCAAAAACTGCTGTTAACTAATTGAGCTATAGGTTTTAGTCGCTAATATTCAGAAAGTTTCTTTTTATAACTGCTTTAATCTTCCTTGAATACAATAGAAGTATTAAAAATAGTATATAGGAATTCTACCCAAAAAAAGGTTTGTTTCAGTTTGCACAATAATAATAATAATAATAATAATAATAATAATAATAATAATAATATTCATATTAAGTCTGAAATACAATAGTTTATAATGGATTTGCGTTCATAAACATTTCACAAATCTTTTTGCTTTATTTTTTGCAAATTAAAAGTCTACAGAACCATGAATCAAAATATATTACTAATTAAAAAAGCTACGAACAATTACAGGAACAGCAAAACTAGCAAACAAAAATATCACAAAGAGAACAAGGTATACGAAATAGATTATGAGCTCAGACAGTCGATTGGTTTTCTGTTTCACAACTAATCAATAAGCAGTTGCAAACACTACAAATATTTCATAACAAAAAGAATGGAGTCATGTGCATCTGTTGTATACATCCCACAAACACTGGTATCAAGAAATTTCGTATTACAGTAGAGGTGGTTTGCTGATCTGTATTATTGATAATTTGTCGATACATAAAAACCGACATTATATAGTTAACGGATAAGGCGTTTTGATGAAGATCCGAGCCGATAAGCCACCAAAATCATGACATATTTTGACTGAAAAAGCATTAACAGAACGTTTTTCCTCTAGATATTAATGAAGTGAGTCGTTCTTATAGAATGATGTTCTTCTAGTAGGTTTTCGTAAAAGGTGAAGATGAATAAATGGGTTATCATCTCTTTA
>JANSTR010146498.1:0-19019 GCA_025434805.1 Antipathozoanthus remengesaui | reverse complement strand
TTCAGCCCCACCTCCTTTTTTTATTTGCAATATTGACGTTCTAGACTTACCCTTCTGCAAAAGCGTTAAGCATTTCAAAATTTGCCAGACCCCCTGGCAGTGTGCCTCCCTTTGCAGAATTTCTGGATCTGCTACTGAAATTTAAACTGTCTTTTACCTTTAATCATGAGTTGACACACGTTGCTGGTTCATCCTGCCAGTTGGGGATATCAACACTTCATAGTGTTGAACACACAGGAAACTTTCTGGTCAGTTAAGAGTTTACTAATTTAATATTAATAGTGGTGAATTATTACATTTCAAAATGTAATGTAATGTACACATCAGTTTTGCTGTCTCTCATTCTGTTAACAGAGAGGAAGTCAAGTGGAGAAAGTGGGTGGATTCCGTTTTTGTCCATATGTTATCACCCAATATCTACCGCACGGCAGGTGAGGCAATGCAAGCATTTGACTATTTCTCCAAGGTTGGAAATTTCTGCACCCTGGAGAGATACGCAGTGCAGTATGGTGGTGCAATAGGGATGTATTTCATTGGAAGACACATTAAGACCAAGTGAGTCCTATTGATGCTCTTAGACAGCACAATGTTAGTATTACCACAGGCTGCCCAAGCTCAGAATTTGAGTAAGACTAGGAAAGCAATAATTATCCTAAAATTATCTATCAGACCATTTGGAAACAGTATTTTCGCCCATACAAAGTCTGTAAAATCATTCAAATTGAGTACACAATAAACCAATTCAGAGCTTGGGCTGCCCGTGGCATTACAAATCATTTTTTGTCAAGGCAAGCATGACAGCCACAAATAGAGTAGTGAATGCCTCTTGTTTTGGCTTGACAATGTTATTTGAAAAATAATATTTCTTTGCAGGTACAACTTAAAAGATGATGTACGTGCGTCAATGTATGAGGAAGCTGAAAAATGGATGAAAGCTGTTGGCAAGAGAAAGTTCATGGGAGGACAAGCCCCAAACCTGGCAGATCTGGTACTGTATGTCATCATTATGACAAAGACAACAAGACTATCAACATTAAAAACAGTACAGGGAAAGAACTTAGAATTTTGTTTTACTACTGTAGGCAGTTGGACTAGTAAGTGCTCTGGTTTACTAGTCCACCCAAATGATTACAACTAGACAAGGTTAAACTGTGCTTGCAGCATGGAAACATTGAACTTGATTGCTTTAGAAAATCATGTGAATGTCAATGGAACCTTTTTCAAAATTTGAATGTCTGCGCAATGCTGAACTTAACCCTTCTGCTGAATTTTTAAAACTTATATTGTACTGAACTTCATGAAAATTCTGAACCTCTGAATTTGTTGAAACGCTTAGTATTTCCTGATTCTACCTTCTAAGATGAATGCAAAATGAATGGTCACTTTACTAGTCTGCAAGCATTGTTACTATACTAGTGTTCGGACTACTACATAGCAGACTACCAACAACTTTGAATCCTACAATGTTCTTATAAAAAACGGTGCATGTTCTGCATGTGAGTGGCAGCAGGTGAAGCGAGTTCTTCTCTATACTGTAGGTACTGTAACTTCTCAAATGCTGAACTTACCAAATGCATCTATAATTTATTCACTAGACACATTTCTAAACTTGCATATAAAGAAAGCATGGACTATTTCTTTCTAAACGCATTATTCTGTGCAAATTTATTGGCTATTTCCAACCACATTGTTTCACAGTCCAATTTTATCACAAAATTTAGTAGTTCTTTATCCATTTGTTAATCGTTTTCTTTTTTTTTCCATTAGAAACCATTTGAACCGCCTCTGGTACCTGCAAGATGACATAATTTCTTGATTTTAGTTCTTGTGATCCACAGGTTTACATCTACTGTATGGAGTATTAGATTCATGCTCAAACTATTTAAAAGCACTTTAGCTTTATATTTAATTTATATAAAAGTTATATTCCTATTGTATGTACATATAATCTGTTTAATTCATCATTTTCACCTTGTTACATCTTTTCTTGTCTTTCTAGGCTATGTATGGTGTGTTAAGTGGGTTAGAAGGTCTGGATATGCACAATGATCTTATGGCACACACCCGTATAAAGCCATGGTACGACCGAGTGAAGGAAGCGGTACACAGGCATGCAGGGGCGTTGGCAGTGCAAAAGAAGCAATCCTGAATCACTTATATTGGATACTGTGCTAATAAATATACAGTGTAACGGTTGCAAGCTAATAACCAGATTTAAAGTACAAGCTTTTGAAAAGCTGACTAGAACAAGCGATTCTCTTGGATGTCGCCATTAGAGAGCTTTAGCAGCTGGGACGGGAACGTCAATGACAACGGCTGCTGGATTTTTATGTTCCCAGTTTCCCCTCTCTTAACCATCCAGTTCATTTCTTTCCTTTATGTATTTCGTAAAGGTGTGTGAGTGATAAAAATTAGAAGCCTTCATATTTACTACTGAACTAAGATCGAGTTAGTTTATGTTCCGGCGTTCACGTTCGCTACAAAACCTGAAACTTGAACTTTTTACATTCTGTTTTTCAAGACTACAGTTTGAAAACTGTCCAGCTTGTTGCATTCCAACGTGCGGTTATTGTATTCTGTAATTAAGTCAATTGTTTTATGCCTTTCTCGTTGTTAGGAGCAGATGTGGCGCAGCTGGTTAGTGCGCTGCCTACGTTATACTTTGCTAAAGGTCCCCGGTTCGATTCTCGGTGATCTCAACATCTGTTTCGACTTTCCTCTGATCCGTGTAGCTTTAAATACCCATAAAACGGAGCATTGACAGAGGGAGGAGGTAAAGGCGTACCTTCGAGTGCTTGACACATGAGCCCTTGGCTCGGGAGATTGGGCAACCACTCCCCCTGTTATTGAAGTAAAATATATTACCTTTACCTTTTTACCTTGACGTTCCTGGCCTCGTTACTGAAGCTCTACTTGTTGTTAAGAGACGTAGAAGCAGGCGTAAAGCAAGGTTGGTTAGTGCACCAACTGCTGAGCAAGACGTCCTCAGTTTGATTCTGAGTGATCTCATCCTCTGACCCGTGTAGCTGGTGCTTCAAATACCCTAAAAACGGCGCATTACCAGAGGGAGGGGGTAAAGGGCGCACCTTTGAAACGCTTAAATACGAGTCACTGGCTCGAGAGATTAGAGGGACCACATGTAATTACCTTATATATATATCTTTTAAAGGAAAAACAAAACGTTAATTGTATAAACAAAGAAATTCATCGAAAAGTCTTAGGAAAGCTTTGGCATTTATTAAGGTTGTACTTTAAAACTTAACAAAGAATATATATATATATTGCAATACACAACAAATTGACCTGTGCACAAGACAAAGAGCACTAGCAGAGCACGCGAAGTCATGTCAAAACTACCGTACGTCGTGCTCCCATCATTCTTGAAGCTGGGCTTTGAAATCCTTGAATTAATGATCAGTGCTCAAGAGCCCTCGGAAGTCCTTTGAGTTGGAAGTATTTACGTATTGAATTCAGCGTTGGAAATCAACCCTTGGTAGTACTTCAATTCAATGTTTGGAAGTCCTTAAATTAGTGTGAATAAAATGTTTTAAATTAGTTCCCAGTTGGAAGATCTGTAAGACGTTGGACAAATCCGGCCTTCAGTTCGGCGTTTGGATATATCCGCTGCATGTGCTGTGTCAGTGGTACCTACGGATTTCATTTACAATTCTTTGAATTTACCATGGGTCTTCTAATATGGTACGACTTTGATGTATGGATATTTCTGCGATCTAGAGAACAGCGTTCATCATAGATGACTGATCAGTTGAACGATGTCGGTTGCACATAACATATACTAATGCAGTGAGTTTGTTACTTGAGTTGATTTAAGGGGAAAACTTCAAATATTATTCCAACAATTACAACATCGGACAAAGACATTGAAGCAAGAATACCACACTCGATTAAACAATGTCACGTGTGTAGTCCAAGGCGGGAGGAGGGGGTGGGGAGTTGTTATGCTACTAAAAAAGGCCCTGAAACACGGTGTAACAATTGCAGTGATGCAATACTTCACACAATTGTTTCAATCAGTGTGTCACCCATCTGCAACACTGTGTGCAACATAACTTCCAGGAGTGCCATTTTGTATGTTGACAAGCTTGAATGACAATGGGGCTTCGTATCTAAGTTGTCAAGTGATTGGATGAACCTTGAATAATTATGACATCTTGTGTCATGATATTGTACACAATGCTGTTGAATCTACTTCTGCAATATTGCATGCAACATATTTGTCTGCAACAATTTCAAAGGGTGACATATGATGCAATTTTGTAATATTGCATAAAATGTTGCACCATGTGACACAGCATTAAAGACAAAGGACAATAAAATCACCAAAGATTGTGGGTAAAAATTATCAGTTTAACTGCTATCAAGTGGCACTCTTGTAAAGTAAAGTGCATAAACTAAAAATATCACTTTGCTCTCAGATCTGAAATGAAATATACAGAAATCAGAATGTATATAATTTTCTCAAGTCAAAATCAGTAGACTTATAACAAATGCATGGTGAACCATTGTGTATCTCTTCAGAGAAGAACGTGCTAAAATTGTGAGAGTAGACTCCTGATAAATTTAATTGGGAGGGTTGGATCCGGAACACCTGTTATATAAATACATATACTTCCACTACTAGACTTTACAGAATACAATTTATTCAAAGGCTATTTAGTATTTCCGATTCGTTCTAATGACAGTAATGATTGGTGAGTTATTGTCAATCATTTTGTTGCCCCCAACAAATATACAGTAATTATCGCATAAATTATAGTACGACTATGACGACTACGAGTTATAAATCACGTCAAACTTGATTCATATACAAATTAACTAGTGACTTGACACATTGCAACTTTGTTTCTTCAAATAGTTATGAAAAACAGACCAATCTAAAGTACATATGTGCGATTCTTAAACAAAAATGAACATACTATTAAGGAACTGTAAGATTCTGGCGGTCTGGTCAGCTTCTTCTTTCCTCCATCAGTCAACTTTTCCTGCAAGACCAGTGAAAGTTAAACTCTTCTTAGTTACAAGAAAAGAAACTTTCAGGAAATAAGTTATATTATATTCATTTCACGCAATACTTCGAAGAAACCAAAGCTTCCAACTAACCAGATAAGCAAGGCTTTCTTGTTCAGGATTAGGATATTTGGACGCCATTTTGTGCAAGAGTTCATCGAGTCCAGGCCTCTGACGAGTAAGAAGGCTTGGTCGCCAAGTATCAAACGCGGCCAATTTCAAAATGGCGGAAATTTTTTTTGGTTGTTTGTTTACAAGAATTTTGCCATTATTTATTACGTGAATCTTACTGTTTATTTTTCAAGAGCAGGGGATAACAATGTCCAAACGGTGGGAGAACTTGAAGAATCAGTTTAAAGGAAGTAATAGGGATTTAGATGCGGAATTCGAACAATTTTTGAATGAGGTACTCAGATTAATTCATAATACAGAGCCAGGGGTCTACTGGCCATATTACACATACATTATAATCTATTAATGATCCATATATGTATTTATAATATATAGTGAATATTCGAGTCAAGACTAAAGAGGTCAAGAAACAGATATTTAATATTTCTGTGCTTCAAGCGAGTTAGTCACTGTTCGGGAAGAACTTTATATACCTAACAAGGCTGCTTTAACTAAGAGTAAAACTATAAACTAAATATTTTTAGTGGCTGATTACCACACCAGCTGTGCAGTGTTGCACTGGTCACTATTCCGTACAAGTACACACGTTAGATTTTCAAGGTGCTCAGTTTTACTTGTCATTTCTTGGGTTACAAGCTATTCTGATTGTGAAGAGTTTGCATTATTTTTGAGTTAAGATTTCTCACAAAACACGAGAATGGTTTACACAATTCTGAGAGCCGAATCATATGTTGAGCTTTCCTTCGCTTCTACATCACACCAATGTTTATGCCATCATCTCACATCATGGTATATAAAGTAAAAAGTCACGACATATGTACATCCCTAAAATTGAACCTATGTATGATGCAAACACGATAAACAAGATAACTGAGATGTTCTACTGATACTAGGATATACTACTGATACTAGGATGTACTACTGGTACTAGGATATACTACTGATACTAGGATGTACTACTGGTACTGGGATGTACTATTGGTACTACAATGTACTACTGGTACTGGGATGTACTATTGATACTGGGATGTACTACTGATACTGGGATGTACTATTGATACTGGGATGTACTAATGGTACTGGGATGTACTATTGTTACTGAGATGTACTACTGGTACTGCGATGTACTATTGGTACTGGGATATATTACTGGTACTGGGATGTACTATTGATACTGGGATGTACTACTGGTACTGGGATATACTACTGGTATTGGAATATACTACTGGTACTGGGATGTACTATTGGTACTACGATGTACTACTGATACTGGGATGTACTACTGGTACTGGGATGTACTACTGGTACTGGGATGTACTACTAGTACTAGGATGTACTACTGGTACTGGGATGCACTACTGGTACTGGGATGTACTATTGGTACTGGGATGCACTACTGATACTGGGATGCACTACTGGTACTGGGATGTACTACTGGTACTGGGATGCACTACTGATACTGGGATGTACTACTGGTACTGGGATGTACTACTGGTACTAGGATGTACTACTGGTACTGGGACGCACTACTGGTACTGGGATGTACTACTGGTACTGGGATGCACTACTGGTACTGGGATGCACTACTGGTACTGTGATGTACTACTGGTACTAGGATGCACTACTGGTACTGGGATGTACTACTGGTACTGGGATGTACTACTGGTACTGGGATGCACTACTGGTACTGGGATGTACTACTGGTACTGGGATGCACTACTGGTACTGGGATGTACTACTGGTACTGGGATGTGCTACTGGTACTAGGATGTACTACTGGTACTGGGATGTACTACTGGTACTGGGATGTACTACTGGTACTGGGATGTACTACTGGTACTGGGAGGTACAACTTGTACTGGGATGTGCTACTGGTACTGGGATGTACTACTGGTATTGGGAGGTACAACTTGTACTGGGATGTGCTGCCAGTACTGGGGTGTACTACTGTTACTGCAACTGTAGTCTAGTAAGGTCCATGTTCTACCTCTTGTGAAATCTTGGACAACTGTAGTTAACTATTTCCCCTTGTATTAAGAAAGCTATTCCCTTGGCAACTAGCATTTTGTGGGCTGGTCCCAGGTGTATGTGATCAAGATCAGTCTTAGCAAAACTTGTCAAGAAGTATTTTTTGGAATCCATCTTTATAGGCATTTCAGATTTTATGGCTTTATGATTTTGTGTTTTATGGTTGCCATCCAAATTGCAGTCACTTTCAGATGAGTCTCTTGGCTCACCAAGGATAAAAAGTCCTGACCTCAAGGCAAACCGAGCAGCGGCCAGTCAGTTGCCATGGTGGGCAGAGGAAGATGAAGGTGATGCAAGAACAATGGAGGATGTTAGGCAGAGCTGGATGAAACAACCAGCACGCAGTGGAGATGTAGAAGCTGCCAACAAACTGGAGGTACAACCTGAGTATGATTCAGTTTGAGATAATTATACTGGTCATTTTGGTTCACAAATTATTCTGTATCAGTCAATTAGGTTTCCTCTTGACATTGGATAAATTTCTTTAAAACCTTTAATTAACTAAATCCAGTTCGTAAAAATTGATCCAAAGTTTTGCTAATCCTGTGTTAGTGTTAATCAGCTTTTGAGTTATCGAACCCAGGAGTGCAGACACTATCAGTTGTGTGTAGGTTAATACCAGTATGCATCTGATCTCTTAATGGAGTTATCAACCATTTGTCAGGAACATTATTTATTGATGACTGAAGTTCTTCAGCCCCAAAGACGACAATGATTGTATGACATATTGTGGAACTCTCCTAAACTGAGTGTTTCCAACAGACAATAATTACAGTGTGAATAATATCATATATTATGTGAGTTGAGAGAAATTAGGAAGGTCTACAGGCATGCTTGTTGGTCCATAGGAAGGTTGACCTTTGGTGTTACTGACAGTACATTTATACTAATACGGTAATAGAATTGTGCACAAATTTGCAGTCACCTGATGCAGTCCAAGCTGTTGGTCAGCTGGCCATCCCAGCTATTGGCAGTTCACAAGGCATGGTGTCTGTAGACAGTCGACCAGAAACAGGGTTGTCAATGAGCAAAGACAGTCTTGATGAAGGAGGTAAGCAAGATGTTTAGCACTCATTATTTTCCTCAAATACAAGAACAATAACAGAACTAACAAATGAGAAAACAATTACGTTTTGTAGCTTTTTTATGTGAAGTTACACTACAAGTGTATATACCTATAATGGCTGTGAGGACCTCGCAAGCTCAGTGAATCTACAGCAATGTCATAAAAACTAACAATACCAGTACTAAGTAATCTTTCTTGATCCGGCTTTCATGCCACTAAATTGGTAATAATTATCATGAAACATCAGTTAAGATATTGTAAGTGGATTATAATTATAATATATGTAAAATACAAAATAATGAAATAACTACCTGGTAGATACATCAGATATTTGCCACATTTTTCCTGTAATATCTGACACACTATTGTTGAGTATTTGGTATTGAATTCATTTAATAAAAATATTTTATTGACAAACAAATTTTCTTCTCAGCTTCTCAGAAACCCAGTGGTACAAAACAAGGCAGTTTAAAAAGGTGAACTATTTATTACATATTTATAAATATTGGTGTCGTATTATGAGACTAGTGGGGTGTCGTAACTTTGGGGTAGTGTTGTGATTTTGAGGTGATGTTCAGGTGTTAAATGTGATATTAAAGTGATGTTACTGACTGGTGCCAAATAAATGCCCCCCATTTGTGTATTAAAATTTCGATGTTGTTCCCATTCCCCAGACCAAGTTGGGACCCTCTCTCATTTATTAAATTTTGAATTTCCTAATCTAAATATTTTTGTGTGTACTGGTATAGGTTTTTCAGTTTACCAATGCACAGTCAGTGAATTAGGTTTTTCCTGAATAGAAAGAAGACTATTAGAGTTACTAAGAGATATGAGTTTTCCTAGATCTGAAATACTTTAGTTTTGTTACAGTATTCATGCCAATAATAGTACAGTGTACATGCAGTGAACAAATCCTTTTTAGATTTTATTATCATTTATTATCATGACACCTGCTTATTATGTAGGTTTTCAAAAATTTTCTGACCCCTGTTTATTTGGTACTAAAGAGTATGACTTGACAATAATTATTATATTAAATGAATATGGTTTAATCATTTTATTAGCATACCAACAGAAGATTATGAGGACACCTTCACTGGTGGTGAGTACAATCCCATGGTGGCCATTTTTTTGAGCTAATGAGTTAATTTGCTTACAAGTGCAACAATTTTTTTTAGGTGATACATTTGCCTCATTTGTGCTGTGGGAGCTATATACCACTGCTTGGGGAAAATGCATCATTCCAAGTGACATCTCCACATCATAGACTAACATATCATTTCTGCTCAATTACATATTGTAGAGACTGTCCCCTCATCACCAGACCACCCGAAATCTTCTCCAGAGACAACTGATGGCAGACTGGACTTGGCTGATGGAACAGAGCCCATACCCGGCGTGGACACACTAAATGAACTGGCTGATAAGAGGAGGTTCTTTGAAGATCAGGAAGGTGCAGATGATTTGTCAGTTGACTATGGGGAGAAGCTTAATCAAATGTCAGAATCAGAATCTTACAGCCCCTTAAGGTAAAGTAATACAACAAACAATTCAAGCTCACTAATTATGAAGTGATTTTCTATTTATTTTTGTGGTAGCTTTTGTGCTTTGGATCTTTCTCCTTTGCCCACCCCCAGCCATTACTTTATTTATGCCAGGAAAGAAGATGATTATTTGATCATACTAGATGCATCATTTGACTAAATTGTTTTTATTTTGTGTATTTCATTGGTACCAAAAGGTCTCCATTACAATTAGCACCAAAGGGTGCCCATGCCATTACAATTGGTACCAAAGGGTACCCCACATGCCATTACAATTGGTATACATACTCATGCCATTACATTTGGTACGAAAGGATAACCATTACAATAATGGTACCAACGGGTACCCATTACAATCTGTGCCAAATAGTCCACATTACAATTGGTACCAAAGGGTCCCCATTACAATTGGTACCAAAGGGTACCCATGTCATTGCAATTCAGGTACCAATGTGTCCCAATTACAATTGGTAGCAAAGGGTACCCATGCCATTACAATTCAGGTACACCAAAAGGTACCCAAGTGCTACAATTGGTACCAAAGGGTACCCATGCCATTGAAATTCAGGTAACAATGTATCCCCATTACAATTGGTACCAAAGGATACCCATGCCATTGAAATTCAGGTAACAATGTATCCCCATTACAATTGGTACCAAAGGATACCCATGCCATTACAATTCAGGTACCAACGTATCCCCATTACAATTGGTACCAAAGGATACCCATGCCATTACAATTCAGGTACCACCAAAGGATACCCAAGTGCTACAATTGGTACCAAAGGATACCCATGCCATTACAATTCAGGTACCAACGTATCCCCATTACAATTCAGGTACCAACAAAGGATACCCATTACAATTGGTACTGTCCCAAAGGGTATCCATTACATGCAGCGGATGATAAATTTGAGGTGCTCACTTACATGTGAGCTACTGCGTTTTATCACAGGACGAAGGATGACAAACTGCAGGCAACTGGAGCAGATCTTGGCAACTCTATTTTTAATGCTACAGGTTGGTTGCAGTTCAACTGGTCACTCTTAAAAAGTCTAAAAAATAATACTCAGTGTGTAAATGAAGTTAGTATAAATGAAGACAGATATAATTATATTGCTCGACTGTGTGCATTTCAATCAAATGAGTACACTGGTTTCATTACTGTTCTTCTCTCTATTTCTAGATGAGAATGGTGTGGCAGAGCAGAAAGCCATTGAAAGTGAAAAAGAAGGAGAGGACGAGGAACAGTATACTGGTGAATTTGAGGGGACTGGGGTAGAAGGGCTTCATGGGGAGAAAGGTAGCAGACCACTGGATGAAAAGGCGCTGAGGCCTGCAGGATTGGTGAGACATAAATCTTTACTCAAGGGCTTGTAGCCTTGGTGAGACACAGATTTCTACTTAGGGGCTTGTAGCCCTGGTGAGACACACATCTCTACTCAGTGGCTTGTAGCCTTGGTGAAATACACATCTCCACTCAGAGGCTTGTAGCACTGGTGAGACACACATCTCTACTCAGTGGCTTGTAGCCTTGGTGAGATACACATCTCCACTCAGAGGCTTGTAGCACTGGTGAGACACACATCTCTACTCAGAGGCTAATAACCTTGGTGAGACACACATCTGTACTCAGGGGCTTGTAGCTCTGGTGAGACACATATCTCTACTGAGGGGTTTGCCGTACCCTTGAAATCCCTTAAAGCTGAGAGAGAAATAGAAGAATGTTGTTCGTTCTGGGAGAAATTCAGCAAGCAATTGAGTTCAATGACAAATGAATTTAGTTTCAGTTATCAGGAAATTCGATGTATGGAGGCATCAAGTTATCGAAAATCTAGATCATTGAACTTTATGACCTAATTTTACCTCTCGTCTGTATTGAAACTGATTTATATGTTTGTTCGCAGGGGCCAGACGGCCGTACCAAGCCTAGTCTGCTGTCTAAAGGTACATGTAAAGGCCGCGTAACCTTTCCATACAGCGTGTTTGCATACTGTCTAAACTTACTTCTTCCATTTCATTCCTCAATTTGATCAGTTTTTTTCACTCGAGAACTTGGGATGATCATTTTCCCAATTCTCAAAACGAATCCTTATTTTCTTTATACTGATACAATAAGGAGAAAATATATGTTGATACACTTAGTAGGCGTTAAATGTTAAGACTTCCTCTGTCGTTATCATTTGTTTCCAACGAAAGATTTTTAAATAGTTCTGAAAAACTAGATCTGATAGCGTCGACCATTTACACCTAACAGTTGCACTATGATTTTACATTTTGACAGAAATATGTTTGTTGTGCCCACGCTAAATGACATACTTGGAACGAAGTTACTTGAATGATTTAGGAAAGGGGGATTAGTTTTGCTGACTACCAAGTGTTTTCCTAATGTCAGCAAACTGAGAAGTATACTCAACTTTGTTTGTAGCTAGCTCACGGTTTGTTGGATATAGGACAATAGGTAGACAGTTATTAAATGGGAATACAGAAGCTGCTACTACTTAGCCGGTCCATAAACAGTCGCTGTAGTATACATGTACAGCAGCAAAGTTTCACGTTTTGTTATGTCCTTCATTCTATAGTTTCTCTTATGGATTCCCTGGATTCCACATTGGATAGAAAAAGGCCTCAAGCAAGACCGAGAACGCGATCGATGGAAGCAAAAAAAGGTCATTTTTCTCTGTCTACGTTGTTGATCGCGCTCCAGTTAACTTCAACAATGGCTTAATGAATTGTAATAATGGATTAATTAAATGTAACCACAGTTTAAGTAACTGTAGTCGTGGTTTAATTAACTTTAACCATGGTTTAATCAACCGTAACCATCGTTTTATTTACTGTAATCATAGTTTAATCATCTGTAGTTGTGGACGTCTGACTTAGGCTAAGTGTTTAGACACAGAACACATGCCCTGTAATTTAGCAAAGGCTCCACTGTATCGATGATAGGAGGAAATCGCTTACTACTGTTATAATGACAGTAACGTTTTCTTTTGCAAAACCGTTTTGTAGATGTTAACTTAAATTAGAAACTGTTTTATCAAATAAATCATTCTAGAAGAGACAGATTTATCACCGGAGCTCACTTCAACCAAAGGAACTGTTGGAACGACAACTACCACGGGGGAGATCGCTGACCTGCAGGAGGCACTGAGAGCGGCTCAGATGACTGGTACGGATACAATCGGCAAACCTGGGACCAAAGGTACAGAGAGCACAGCTATGAGTGTATGTGCCCGTGTGTGTGTGTAGATACTAGAATGCAACATATTTAAGGGAGACTTGTCTTCAAAAACAAATTGTGTACACCCGACATGACATACATTCCCTTTCATCGTCTACTTTTTATTATAATTTGTGAATCCCAGGTATAACACTAGTCTTGTTTTTACTGAGAAGTATATTAACCGCACAGTAGTACTTGTATGTCCCCGGGCCCTACTTTTGCTAGTAAGCACTTTAATTTGTTTTCTATTACACTGCTATCGTGATGTTGCACAGGAAAACGATTTATTGTCCAACGTTCTTGCGTTAAGATAACACAGTGCAACATGGATTACTGCACGATATTTAGAGCAATCTTCGTTGTGGAAATATGTTGCAACTTTTGATCTCCTATAATACACAACAATGCTGTGAGAACAAAGCAGGCAGTTCTGCAGTGCATCCTGTTACACGATGTCAATCTTTTACGTAACAAAACGAGGGGACAGGGAGACTATACCATTACCCTGCTTCAGTCTGTTGCATGTGCTTCAATTGTTAAGTTCGTCATTCCTCTAACCCTTTTCGAGTTTGCTGTAGTCGTCAATAGCTAACTGGTCAGTATACAGTATATATGGGTTGATAGGAGAGGTGACGATTATATTAATTGGTTAAAATACCCTTTTGCTACTTTTAACCAATTGTCAAATCTATGTAATCCATGATTTGTATCTTTCCATAACATATATGCAGATAAAATTGATCTGCCACCAACCCCAACAGTTATTCAGGGGCTTGAGGAGCAGCACACATACAATCCTGATTGGGGTAGTGTAGGATCCAGACAGATGATTTTGGAGAAGACACCGTCAGGAGACACACGCAGCAGGGGGTTTGACCTTCAGCCAGTCCTAGCCCAAGATGACTCTTTGCCGGATGACAAATTCCAACCAGGTAGGGTATACTCAGGATGAGCCTTTGGTAGAGGACAATTCCAACCAGGTAGGGTATACTTAGGATGAGTCTTTGCCAGATGACAAATTCCAACCAGGTAGGGTACACTCAGGAAGAGTCTTTGGTAGAGGATAAATTCCAACCAGGTAGGGTACACTCAGGAAGAGGTTTTGACGAATGACAAATTTCTCCAGGTAGGATTCACAACGGGTCTTTGGCGGATCACTTTGCAACCATCGTCAGATTATATTATCAAATCTCGTTTTCAAAATCTGATGATTAGTAAATGACTACAGTCTGCAATGTCTGATTTCAGAGAGGCACTCTCAATAAAATAGATATAAATACAATACATTTTAGATTGTTGTAATTTTTCTTTTTATTTTCTTACTTCTGCTGTGTATTTTATTCAATAATAAATGAACTATTACGATGGGTTTGATTGCAGTGCCTAAACCAAGGAGAAGCTCCGAAGATCGAGGGTTTCACCTCAAGCCGGCAACACAGACAGACGAAGACCCAGGCCCTCTGGAGTCCTGGGCTTTCACGCAGCATACCTCCATGTCACGTGATTCTGTTCTCAGTCCTGTGGCATCCCAGGAGTTCAGTCGTCAGCCTTTGGAGTCAACAAACATTGAAACTGGCAACTCTCACGCGAGAGGGTTTGGCATCCAGCCAGTTGAAGGAGGGGAATCACCAGTGAAGGTAAGTTAGCATTAGTCGTGCCTTTACTTTCTACAACAAGTAAAAATCATTATCAGTGGCAGTGGATGGTATATGATGATCATTGACGGTAAGTGATGGATTAGGGGCTCCTGTATACATGAATATGCTTCATTGCGTTGTTTCTATAGGCATCTATAAAGCCTTAGGGAAACTCGAGACATACCTGATGTAAGCACTGCAATTAGTTGGTGCTATTGAGAACAACCTGATGTAAACTCTTTTATTTAGTAGGTAGTGCTATTGAGAACAACCTGATGTAAACTCTTCAGACCAACCTGATGTAAAATCTTTAGTTAGTAGGTAGTGCTATAGAGAACAACCTGATGTAAAGTCTTTAGTTAGTAGGTAGTGCTTTTCAGACCAACCTGATGTAAAGTCTAGTCAGTAGCTGTACTATTGAAACGAACCTGATGTAAACTTTCTAATTAATAGGTAGTACTATTGACACCAACCTGATGTAGACTCACCCTGATGATGTAGACTCACCCTGATGATGTAGACTCACCCTGATGATGTAAACTCACCCTGATGATGTAAACTCACCCTGATGATGTAGACTCACCCTGATGATGTAGACTCACCCTGATGATGGAGCTACTTTTAATTTTTATAGTTTATTATTGATATCTTCTTGTCTTCGTTTTCCATGAAGCCAACAGGCCGAGGATTTGACCTTCAACCAGCTGAGAACTTCGGCTTCAGTCTTCAGCCCGTCGCCAACCTGCCGAGGACTGTTGATGACAAACAGCACTCCAGTGGAACTGAAGATGAAGACACCCCTCCGCCGGACAGTCTTAAGAGTATCAAGTCCATCGCCCGAGCCCGCAAGAGCGCTGGGGTCGAGCGCGTCAAAACAAGCGTGGAAAAGAAAGCTCCAGTAAAGAAAAGTAAAATTCCCAAAGATGTGTCTGCGAAGAGAGGTAAAAAGAACAATAAAGGCGGCGGTACACACACTGGAAGGGTAAAAGGCAAGTCGGTGGCTGGTACTCCCGATAAGACCAGATTCAGCTGGAAACATCCATCTCCTTCATCCCCGCCATCTTGGTCACCAACACCGACTCTAAGGAGCAATAAGCCTAAGGTATTCGTATCATCCTTACAGTGCATTCGGTATCATTTGCTTTCATTCATTCTTATCTAACATCATTTACCAGTGTTTGACATCATTTACTATGATGTACTACCATTCACTCTTGTTTGCTATCACTTACTACATATAATCTATAATCACTGACTCACCATTGTTTGCTATCATGTGCCATTGGCTTAGTAACAATAAACCTACGGTATCAATCCTTTATAGTATATTCGGCATCATTTGCTTTCATTCACTCTCATCTATTATCCCGTACCAGTGTTTGATATCATTTACTAAAATCTATTACCAATCACTCCTATTTGCTATCATTTGTTATAATCTATAACCACTTACTGTTGTTGACTTTCACGTGCCACTGGTGTAATATTTTTGTTTTCAGCAATTACGGTTTATACTGTGGCGATCTTTTATTCCAGGGAAAACCTGTGTTAAGTGTTGATCGGAGTCGCAGAAAAGAACTGGGATCTTCAGATATGAAAAACGCGGACAACTCCCGACAGCAACTGGCCGCCTCAGTGGAATCCTTTGCAAACTACTTACGACATTTTGCCAGACCACAAACAAACGACACCGAAGCACCGCCTGTGAAATGGTCAGACGATGAACCATCGATCTTGGCATCCCGAACATCCCTTCGGAAGGCTTCGGAAGAACATCGGCATTCACGAGAGAAGGCTCTACTGAAGGTATTTCCTTTCCACTTCGCAGATAATGAAACTAGAGTTTGTTATCTTAAGAGTTGCTTCGGGGTTCTTGCTAGTTATTATATGGCTACGATAGTACGCACGCTCTGATTGGCTCTTCACAACAAAAGATTCATGGTAATTTGATAATGACTAGTCATTATGAGAGTTTTTTTTCTCAAGGTCTCTTTCTGCTGCCTATCAATTGAGACCTTCCTCTCGATTGATAAGTAGCATGTACTGAGTTGAACTCATTAACCGTCACCAGACCTCACTCTCTATTGATAAGTAGTATGTAAAGGAGTTGAACTCATTAACCGTCACCGCCCTATTCTACGCCCTGCTCTACCCTACTCAACAGCGCCGAAGCTGTCGCTTCCTTCTCGCTGCCTCTTCCATTAATACTTTAACTTCAGGCAAGCGTTCCTTTACGTATACTTCTCCCACATTATGCTACTCCGAGTCACCACCTGAATCGCTGACGCGAAATCTTCAAACAACCAACGAACGAAACAATAACCTTTATTCCATTTATATCGCATATAAGTTAATACCTGTAAACGCATAGTTTAATTTATGCGTCTGACGAACATAATAATAATAATGATTATTATCATTATTCATGAAGGAAGTGGAGAAGTGGCAGCTGTCGTGGCAAGACGAGAGGAAGCGCAACGAGAAGCTGATAGTCGACATAGCAGCGAGGGAGAGGGACTGGGCCAAGAAAGGAGAGACTACCCGGATGCAGTACGAGGCTGTTATTCACGACCTGAAACAGGAGCTGTTTGTGGTGCAGTCGCGACTGCGGGAAGAGGAGGACAGCGGCGATCCTAAAAAGCGAGTGGTGAAGGGTGGGAGCCTGGAGGCGAGTTGTGATTAGTGACGTCCTTAACATACTGTTTATTATAACATACTGTTTATATTATAACATACTGTTTATTACAACATACTGTTTATTATAACATACTGTTTATTGTGTTATCGTGTTATTAATTAAAAGTAAAACCGAAACCGATGTCATAACTTATTTTCTTCAAAGACTAATGTCTCTCAAGTTTGTTAATAGGACTGCTTGTGTGACTGTTTTGTACGTATCAGCTTTGCTCTTTTACTGTCCCCCTGCATTCAGTCTGTCGTTTTCATGTCATCTTACAGCGTAAACATATTAAGGTAGCAAGTTTTCTCCTTTGTGTCTTTCACTGAATAATTTGTTAATACTGTTACGAACTCTGAACATCGTCGGGAGCAAAAGGCCGTAGCTAATGTGGTTCTTTATTCTCGGTGTGCTCGTTCAGCTTCACTCAAAATATTTCTGTCCTTATCATATGGACAGGTTGCCTCCAAAGAGGAGCTGCAAAAGCTAGAGAAGGAAATCAGAGAGCAGGAGAAGCTGCTGAACGGCTACCAACAGGAAAACGAGCGGCTGTACCAGGAGATCAAACAGATCCAGGCCAAAGCCAAGGCAAACGAGGCCAGGATGTTTAGCGAGAACCAGAAACTTTGTGAGATATGAATCCTTTAACTGTCTTCTTACGAGGCGTCTCTAGTTACAGCGCAATCTCTCTCGCTTCATGGACACTTGTGGAGATATACACCTCACTAAGACAGAATTCTTCTAAAGACAGATACCTTATGAAGACAGACACCTCGTGAAGACGGACACTTAATTAAGATAGACAGCTGTAGTCGACTTAGATAGCGCCGTTCAGTATAAGTCAAATAACTGTTTATCCCCATTGAGGCACTAAACTAGCAATGATGTACCAACGATCATCTCCTAATCGATTGTTTCGACTCAGAAAGCCCTTCAATTTGAGTGTAGTCACATAAAAGTTCGCAGCAAAAGTCATTGAACTGATTTGCCTAAAAGATTGCACGAAACCTGCTGTAGTGTTTACTTCCCTTCCCCGGCTATTTTGTTTGACGCTTACCCTGTTTATCGTAGCGTCGGAGCTGGCAGCCATCAGAGAAAAACAAGAGAGACGGGAAAGTGGTAGTTATGTCCGCAATGTCACAAGTCCAGGGTCAGCGGTATTAGGGGCTGAACGAATCACACAGCTGCAGTCACAAGTGAATTCGTTAAAAAGGCGGGAAACTGAGTTGGTCAGAGAACTGGACGAGCTGAGTGGCGGGAAACTGGACTGGCACAATCGGCTGAGGGAGGTGGAACGGGAGAGAGATGCTGCTTTGCAGAGGGCTAACGTGGCGTTAGGTAAGCAACATTAGCAGCAGAATTTCTATTCTAGTTCTTTTCGTATGAAGCGTTAGTAATAGCAGGAGAATAGAAGGAATGATAGTAATTGTCGTGGTCGTCGTAGTAGAAGTGGTAGAGTAGTAGTAGTGATAGTAACTGTAGTAGTATTAGTAGTAGTGGTAGTAACAGTAGTAGTAGTGGTAGTAGTAGTAACAGTAGCAGTAGTAGTAGTAGTAGTAGTAGTAGTAGTAGTAGTAGTAGTAGTAGTAACAGTAGTAGTAGTAACAGTAACAGTAGTAGTAGTGGTAGTAGTAGTAACAGTAGCAGCAGTAGTAGTAGTAGTAGTAGTAGTAGTAGTAGT
>JANSTR010146487.1:0-11368 GCA_025434805.1 Antipathozoanthus remengesaui | reverse complement strand
AGAGGTAGAGATGAAGCACGCAACCCCCACCCTCCCCCCCCCCCCTCCCACTCTCCCTCTCTCAAAGTGTTGTATCAAGTGGGTTCAAATGCTGAAACAAGGTTCATTGGACCTTGTCGAGCAGCAAATTACCCAATACAAGTATCGTAGCGGTTGGAGTACCGAGAAGGGTTCAGAAGATCAATGATTGCAAACAGTTAACAGCAACTAGCAGCAAACTGTCGTAACATACGACAAAAGCGTTTGTAAGTTCATGGGAAGGAAAGACACGTGTTGTGTAACCGTTCCACTTCATTTTTTCCAAAATGTTATAGTTATATCACTAGTTACATTGCAACAGTTCTAATACGGATTGCACGTTGTTCTTCTGGCCTCTTGGCTTATTTACGCGAGCGCACGTTGTTTAATGGCGGGAAACTAGTTGACAAGCGCACGTCCCCTAAAGGCGGGAAACTGTAATTTTCACACGTAGGTATTTGAAAATTACGCTGAAATACCACTGCTCTCGACCAATCAAATTGCAGAAATTCCCAGGTAATTGTATGAATTATTGAAATATATTGCTCGTTGTTCTTCCAGCCTCTATCCTGAAGGCCCAGGGATTGGTTTTGCTTCGTGGTTTATGTATGCGTTTCCTGAGATGGTAATCCTGTTGATCGTGGCGTGGGCGTGGCTACAGTTCCTATTTCTGGGATTCAGGTAAGCAGTAGACATATATTCTGAAATATTTTGTACAAATTTACGGGTTGAGTAAGTTTTCCCCATGAAAGGAATGAACACAGCATTATTTGAAGCATTTTTGTGGGTGTTATTTCCTTATTTTTCTTTTTCTCTCAAACTGTCTTTTATGATTTATGTTGTATTACTTATCTTACCAGTATAAAGATGTCATGTTCCTAATAAAAATTATTAAAATAATAATTTCAAGCATTTCGTCGGATCTTGTTACCGAGAATTTAATTGGTTGTATAACAACAAACAAGGATGTTTTGTCGGTTCAAATATTAAGTTGGAACGGATGTTCAACTGAGATACAAAGTGTTGTCTTAGTGTTCCTTACCTACAGTTCCCTTAGGATAAAATTTACCCTCAAGTTAAGTTATGAGAAGGGTGGGTATGTATATAGTCATCCATAAGTTTCAACAATAACAGATTATCAACGCCTAATTGACCACCTTAAAACATCTAGTGGCCGCAACTTCTAACTTTTCACTAGTTGCTCGTAAAATAAGTGCACGCACATTGAAGAACTCTTCCCGTCCTCTTTGTATGTATTCATCAGTTAAAGCTGTAGATGGGCTGGCAGACAGTTACTTCATTGAATTTAATGATTAGAACTGGCCTGTTTCTAAAACATACTCTTTATTGATTTTGTTTGGCAACAACACATGCGCCTTTTTGGCAAGCAAGAACAAGCGACCGCTGACTGGCTCAATACTAGCACATGATAAACTTCCTGTCACCTGGAGGGCCGAAATGTCGCAAGACGACGTCGCAACTATAATCGCACAAAATTTACTTCGTATATTTAACGTTTGCGAAAAAACAAAAAACAATTTTAACCATTTCTCCACTCTCAGTTAGCTGTCGAAACCCCAGATTAGTCAGGAGTTCTTAGAACTGTTCTTTCCGAACGCGTGGCAGGGTACAAGCACGTTTACATTCTTCGACAATATTCTAGAAATACCATATCCCTTATCACGTTCTAATTAACCTTTCATCCCCAAACACAACAAATGTCGTGTTGCTAAATTCTCCTAGGTTGTCCGTCCTTACAATTTCCTTAAAACATGTGGGGAGAATTTTGCTTTTCATTTTAGACAGTTTGTCGTCTATGATTAATTGCTTTATTCTTTTAAGTATTATGTGTTGGTAATGTAAAAAGAAGAAAATTACATGGTGATAAACTGACTGGGCTAAAACTGTTAAGCACAGCTACTTCAGCGAAAGATTTAACTGCATCAAATGGGCGAAAAGGAGTTTGCGAGGTTAGATTTTAATGGTTATGTTTAGAATTTAGGCTTCAGATACTTGGTTTATGTTAGGCTGGGATTCGGGTTATGTGAATATGATGAGCCTACACTAAGGTTTAACCATAGTCTTATTGGGAGCCTAACATATTCAATAGGTTTCTCAATAAATCACGTGTGTGTTAAATCAGGTGCTGTAAGCGACAAGCGAGGGAAGGTAGCACACTCGCCATTAAACAGATGCTGAAGGAACAGTACAGAGAGCTAGGACCAATGTCGTGAGTACTCGCTTCACTCGTCTAACCACAGCAGCCACTGAATAAACTATATGCTTTTTCGGTCGAGTTGGGGTGAGAACCGGTGAATTTCGAAAAAGGCGAATAAAGGGAAAAAAGTGCAATGGAAAATTACATAGAAAACAAAGAAAAGTACAATTGCAGCCAGCCATGAACCTAAAAACGTTCTTGGTAAATTGCTTGAAGTTTTCGATAATGATAATGATAATGACAACGACAACGACAACGACAACGACAACGACAATGACAATGACAACAACAATGACAATGACAATGACAATGACAATGACAATGACAATGACAACAACAATGACAATGACAATGACAATGACAATGACAATGACAATGACAATGACAATGACAACGACAACGACAACGACAATGACAATGACAATGCCTCCCCACCTCGATTTTTTAGGTATTTTAAATTTTCCGAAATGATTTATAGCAGCTGTTACCAACTACTAAACACGTATTTTAAAGTATAAATTAATTTGTTACTCCTTGTGAAACTGTGAAAAATAATGTGCGACTTCCGTGTAAAGGGTATTTTGATAATTACAAAAATCAATTTTGCATTCTTACAAAGTTATTAGCATTGCATTCGCTAATTTGCAACTGAACTTTTTTGAAAGAGAACAACAAATTTCTACTGTATTCAGTGTCCTGTAACCACGGTAACAGTCAACTCATCACGTGACCAACCTTAATTACTCTTACCTCAAGTAACAATCCTGCAAATTACAATATCAATTGAAAATCTTTGACAATTCCCCTTGAATGAATATGTTTGATCAAAAGGCTTGCCTGTTTAACGGTTAGAGAAGCTCCCCTTATCTGGACTCTCCAATAGCATTAATTATTTATTTTATGACGTTGTTGTCATTCAAATATTGTGCATCTACAATATTTTTAAAGGTTTAGTATGGAAGGTACATCGACTGGGAAAGGAGGTACAACAGTAGCACTTTTCGTATCCCAAGCTAAGTGCTATCCTAAGCTTTTACAGTTGGGGAAAAACGGTACAATTTACCCATGTAGAGGTCTTAAGAAAAACACTGAATTATTTATATGAAGTTGTTTTCTGTTGTTAGGTTTGCTGAAATCGCCGTGCTACTTCACTTCATTATCCTCGCGTTGCTGTGGCTGTTTCGTGACCCCAAGTTCATGCCTGGATGGGCAGCTGCGTTCCAGAAAGGGTCAGTCACTCTGGACTTGACGTGTTCCAGTGTCAATGATAACTAATGTAGATTTTTCAGTAGAGCGCACCCATGTTTGTGGCTTGCCGAGTCTCCATTATCCTGTTCATAATATTTTAACAGACAGCTACATGTTCCTGAAATAAAACACAAACCAGTAACTGATCATCAGACAGACAGCTACATGTTCCTGAAAAAAAACACAAACCAGTAACTGATCATCAGACAGACAGCTACATGTTCCTGAAATAAAACACAACAAACCAGTAACTGATCATCAGTAGGATACCTAAAATAAAACACAAACCAGTAACTGATCATTAGAAGGATACCTAAAATAAAACACAAACCAGTAACTGATCATCAGTAGGATACCTAAATAAAACACAAACCAGTAACTGATCATCAGTAGGATACCTAAATAAAATACAAACCAGTAACTGATCATCAGTAGGACACCTAAAATAAAACACAAACCAGTAACTGATCATCAGTAGGATACCTAAAATGCATGCAATTCTACAATTCGTTTCGGCTCCATTAAATCGTATACCAATTGTAGAACATTTTAGGAGAGGTTGCCCACCATGCGAGCACAGTTAAATACGGGCAGCATGTTTCCCAACTTGCAGCGCAACATAGTTGCATTGCAAGTTGGAATACGTTGTTGCGAGTATTATCACCGACACCACTTAACTGGTCACTGGTTCCCTACTCTTAGCTCATTTATCGTTGAGGCAAGAGTCAGCGGTTTCCTAGATCTGTCAATGCATTAACTCAAAACTCGTTGACCTTTGAACCTATCCACCATTTTGTTTCAGGTATGCACGAGACGCGACGGCAGCCATGCTAATTGCGTTCTCGTTGTTTGTTTTCCCGTCTGAAAAACCCAAGATATTTTGTTGGAATCCGGAAGATACAGGTAAAGGCAACTTACTGGGTTCAAAAAAATCAGCTAAAAATGATTGCAACAGTGTGGCTGGCATCAAAACAATCAGTACAACTTTCCTCGTGCAATTTAGGATTTTTTTGCGCTCGTATGTTTTTTCAAAAAGTATCAAGAATAACCTGGAAATTCCATTTGGCCATTCCGGAATTGCGCAGCGGACTGGGGCGAGTTTCAAATTTTAACAAATCGATAAACTGACACCACAACATGAAAGATCACGTTCAGAGTTGCTATTTGATCAACTTTGATGCTTTTAGGGTAAACAGAAATCACGTTTAAACCTTAAAACATGCTTAAATTTTTCGAATTTCTGCGATGCTCTTAAAAATGGACAAGCATACGTTATTTTCATCCCTGCTTTACCCTGGTGGGTGGATAACGGAATTTTACAGTTGTCACAAAACTAATAATACTTTTGAGAGTTTATATGGTTTTTGGGGACGCTGTCTCACTTCAGATCGGTTTTATTAGTTTTCTACAGTGCTGAGACTGAGGACAATATTCTGGAGTTCACGAGGCACCTCACGGTCAGCAAATGACAAAGTTCTCAAGCATGCCAATAACTTAAACAGGAAGTTCCAGTATAGAAGGGAGAGCACCTCCCTCTTTTTCACCTACACTGAACAGTTTAAACGAAACAGACGCGTCTTACACTTCTTCACTAGACTCTAAATGATGAAGAAGGAGACTAAATAAACGCGAGAAAAGTAAACCTCAGCACAAAGCTACAGATACTTTTGGTACAACTTGTATTTGTTGGTGTTAGAACCGCGCTTGCTTTCACATTTATCTTCCATGTTATTAATTTTAAGATTGCGCGCTATAACATTGCATGCCATGCACACAGCTGTGACAGAGTTGCTCACTCGACTATGGCTGATTGACGAATGAACCCAAGAATGGCCTGGCCAGTCCCTTTTATACTGGAACTTCCTCTTTAAGAACTCTGCGGTGTACGTAATACCTGTTCGCGCAGAACGTGTAGAAGACCAGCTTACCTGTGATGCGGACTACTAATCAAAGGGTCCGAGAACCTGCTTTCGATAGAACCTCCATATTCATCCAAACACCAATCCTACTAGATGTACGTTTTCATGTCGTTTTTCGACCGATTAACTGAAAGGCTAATAACTGCAAATCGGAATAACAACTTTTTTTGAGCATTTCTTCTGCAAACTTTGAAGAAAAAGGAAAGAACGGAATAATTGGTGACCTATTTTGACCAATTTTTCCTCTAGCCTGGAGGGCAAGTAAAGTTGAAGGCAATAGTGGTCTTTAAATGACAAAAATGGAAAAATTTAGCGATTTTAAATGCTAAAACTGCGATTTTATAAAAACAGAAAATTTTGTGTATGAATAGAGGAGTATTTAGCGTGGCCTGGATGGGGCATTGGTACAAGTTGTTATGTTCATTCTGTTTAATACAAAGTTTACAATTTTGACCGCTTTTTCCATTTCTGTTATTTATGGCCGGTGTTCAGTTGACTCAAAATTAAACAAATGCTGGCTCACTGGTTTATGTACGCCTCTTTTGAGATGCTTTCTTTTCTTTTCCTTTTCTTTAGTATCCTTTCCTTTCTATTGAATCTACTTGTAAAATACAATCGGCCTGAAGATCTTCGCGCCCGAGCAAGTCGCGCAAAAAACTTCAAACTGGGGAACTGGACCGAAAGCAAGCGGCTTTTTCAAAATGGCGGCTTGTAGACGTTTTGAACCTGAACTGCCACGGAGAAAATACATGGCATTCATAAAACAAATGTACGATTTGTACAATCTAATCAATATCTGAATTTACATTTTAATACTTTTAAAGAATCAAATTGCCAGAATATTTTGAAGGCATGGAGAAAAGAGAATTGTCATTTTGGAAACCACGTCATGAAGTTGATTTGGTCGAAAGAGCTTTGGAAAGTCACGATCCAGTCGTTATATGTGTTGCTAAGCCGGCATCCAAGATATTTATTTCGGTAAAAGTTGTAGAAGAGGTATCAAGGAGATATTTAGAAAGGAAATGGATTATACTTGTCGTGAAAGAGGAAAAAGGTAAGTGAATATTTATATAAATTATCATTCACTCATACTCATAGTCAGCACAGGCAGCCACTCTAGTAATATCAACAACAACAACAAAAATACTTTCATTTTGCTCTTTAAATCTGGAAGACTGAATTTATTATGACAGGATATTGTTTGCGGATATTATGAGCACAGCAAATTTAGTAATAGCAATAGCTAATGGAGCTAAATGGCTTAACCATGAGAAAATAATTGTATTTGTTATTAATGTGTTTCAACCTGTACATGCAACAATGATGGAAACACGGACACAAAGACATACACATGCACATTGCAATCATCAAAGCGCAACTTAAGTTTGTGGCATGTGATTTAAACAGCGGCGAGTCTTTTTCTGTCATCATATATAATTATATATTATTTTATAATTTATACTTTTGTCAACATTGTACTGGAAGAGTAAAATCCCATTTGTTCATTTATGGATAAGTGGATTATGGACATTTGATTCCCCTGTTTTGATAACAAATTTTTGAAATTTTCAAACTTGTACTGTATGAAAAAATGTAACCACATCTATGGTGACCAATTTGATGCGCACAGACCCCAAGTGACCTGTGCCAGGTGGGTCTGGCCAGCATTTGAATGTGTAAACCCGCCGACCCACCACTACTGATCATGAGTAGAAACCCGCATTTGTGTTCAAATACTGCATTGTTGATAAAATCAGCCAATTCCAAAAAAGAATCTTAACTTTCATGCTGTGATTCCCACAGACAACAAATAAATAGCTCAAAGAACATTGTGAACAAAACATTTTCCAACGTAAAATAACATGTTTCAACTGAAAAATACTTTGTTTACTGATCGATCGAGCGCACAAACTGCCTGGAGCAAGTTAACGTGTGGTGCCAAGCTTAGCTTGAAGTGGCCATACTCTGCCACGAGACCTCCCTAAAACTGTGGCACTCGTACAAACACATATGACCAGCATTTGGGGTTCTCAAACTTGGGATCTATGGATGCTGTGACATTAGTGTACAATAAACCTGCTTGACAGATGCAGCAAAATGGCATCAATGTCCGTCTCAACACCAGACGTGCAGGTGTTTCATTCAGCTGCGTCTTCTGGACATTTGGCTGCCTCCTTTGTAACTCTTGTATATACATTTATCAAATTCAGGAACAGTAATATAACTATTCTATGAGGATATATATTTGGCCTTCTCCAGCAGCATGTGAGCCCACAATACTACATACCCTGAATGATTTTGAAATGGCTGAAAACACAAGGTTTGTTTTAATATCCCTTTTAAAGTTTGGGTGAAGTTGATAACTAGATAACTTTTCAAAAATGTTTTTGCAGAATAATACAACAACTGGAGAATAGTGGCCAGGCTGGGGTATTGATCATTTTCACTCAATCCCCAGAGATTCTGAAATAACGAGGGACAATATGGCCATGCTGGTGTAGACAATAAAGAATCAAATTACAGTAAATTCTATTGTTGTTGTACACCAGCATGGCAGACATGATGTCAGTTAATAAGCAAAACCAAAGAATGAGAGCTAATGTTGAAAAAAAATTCTCAAATGCATGAATTATTCATGAATGTGATTTCAGACCAATCAGGGAGCCAGATTTCGTCAGGTAGATGAGTCTTGAAGTGCAGTCAAACACTCATTTGAGTGTTTGAACCAACTCTTGGGATAAAGTTGATCTTAATCAGCATAATTATTCATAAAGATCCCGCAAGAGTATTCTAGATTCAGTTCTATTGTGTAATGAACAATGCAATCAACATGTCTGTTCTGATTGATTGAGAAGTTATTTCAAAAACTTGTACTTCATGTTTGAATGGGGATTCCAAACACCTCAAAACAATAATAGTACTTGGCTGCTTTGCAGCATTGTGCATTCATGTATAGTTTCTTTGTGTTTGGAATCCACATTCAAACACTCTTGCTTGTTTTTGAAATATTACATATTAAACTTGGGATTTAAGTACAGTAACTCACCAGCGCCCATATCTATGTTACCATAAAAAGAGATATAAAAAAAAACTACACTGTATTTACAAGATGATTGCTCATTAATTGTCTTCATGAATCCCATCTTCCATCATATTTTTGTCATTAATCCTTCAATTCTACAGCCAATTCTTCAACTTATTTAATAATTTTTTCCTATTCCAGTGGCAGATGCTCTGATGAATGCACTACAAGTAAGTAGCAATGTAGTTGTCACAAAGAAATGGAAATCTGATGAACCTGCCAATGATATTTCTCATCACTCTGGTGCTAATGGGCAATCTTTCGTATCAGTAATGAGCTTTGAGTCATTTCAGAGTCTTGTAAGTGATGATAGACATACACTCGAAGATGTTTCTCTTGTTGTGATACATGACTGCCATCCATCAATTTGTGCCCTGAATCCTCTTTCAAGAATTGTGCAGGATACTAAACCTTCGCTACACCATTTGACACCTAAGTTTGTTGGTTTAAATGATGATCTGCTTGAATACCAGACTTCTCCAATAGAAATGAATACTTTTTTGGAAGAAACAAAGAAGATGTTTGCTTGCAAGGTGCTAGTATCAAGTGACCTTTTGGCTGTTAACAGATATGGAGGAAAAGCATTTGAACAAGAAATTTTTTGCCCCCAACAACTTGGAACTGACAAACTCTCTTTACAACTTGGTACATTGCTGCATTCTGCATTGACATTCTTGCAAGACTGTGACTGTGGTGAAGAGGAGACCGACTGTGTCAAGTTCTTATTGCACTTATTCAAAGGATGTTACCAAGTATTAATGATCTTGGGCCCATGGAGTGCATCTAACACAGCAAATGTTATTGCAAGGGAGGTGCTTAAATTTGATAAGAAAGTTTCAGGGACAACAAATGAGTTAATGCTACAGTTCTGTAGAACACAAGCAAAGCTGATACAAATGTTGGTTGAGAAAAGTGGGTCTTCTTCAGCAAATGTAAATGCAACAGAATTTACAAATGGATTATTTGAAGTTCTTGTTGATCAGAAAGTAACTGAATGTCTGAACTCAATTGACAGTAAATCAGATGCTCTAGTAGGACAAGAGAATGGATACAGTTTAGAGTGTAACTCTAGCTGTACCTGTTCAGTTGTTCAAAGTCAAACCAGGATACAATGTTCACCTCACAACAACAGAACAGATGGTCTATTGTCTCATAGCTGTGAAATGTTTGAGAATTTGTCACTAAATTCAGATGTGATTGGTCAAGACTTGGTGCTAAATAATAATCTGAGAGGAAGAAACACTAATGGACAGACAGGAAATGCAAAACCAGTTGTGGTAGAGTGTCGACAAGTTCTTAATAATTCATGCAAGACAGACGGAAATCACAGTGAATCAGGAAAACCACCCCTTGGTCAAGTTAATGATACTGTCAATAAAGTTTTGAGAAATGAGCCATTTTGTGTCATAATGGTTGAAACTACTATCATGGCTCAAGCTGTTAACTCACTGATTAATGAAATTGCACGGACAAATCCAGAATTTAGTTTTCTCAGTAGCAAGTGTATATCAGGGAGCCAGTTGTCCAGGAAAATGAAACAGTCAAGAGATATTGATGGCAGCCAACAAGAGGAAGTGATGAGAAACATTTCAGAGGGCAAAACCAATGTTCTTATTGCAACTTATGATGTGGAAGATGAACTGTGCATTTCCAGATGCAATGTATTGGTCAGGTTTGACGCACCAGAAACATATGAGAGCTTTGTAAGAACCAAGAGCACAGTGAGATCAGCCAACTCCAGATTTGTTGCTGTAGTAGGCAAAGGGAAGACAAGGAGATCAGACAAGCAATATAAGGTTGGCCTTCGCTAGATTATCACCAGATTTAATTATTTTATAATTGAATGGATGATGGGTCAAATACCACCATTAGGAGTAATTAAATTGATAATTGATAATAATAATGCTTTATTAACACCTCCCAAGAGCTTTTCGGACATTAATAAAGTTGAAATACATAATGTATGTCCAAATGGTTTTAAATTGTTAATGAATCACTAATTTTTTTTCATTACTGAAAAACTCTTTCAAAGTGATTTTAATACTATTAAAACTGTCCAAACATTTAAGATGCTTCGGCAGCGAGTTCCAAAGTTTTACCCCTCTAAATGAGAATGAACACTGGCCTGTTGCTGTGCAGAAATAGGGGATTGTGTATGTGTCTTGACACCTTGTCTGATATTTGTGGGATTTACGGACGAACTTGCTTACCAGATATTCAGGAATGTTACCCTTGACACACTTGTATGCCAGCATGATTTTTCTATTATATTTGAACAGATAACTAGACATGTTCCTGAAATAAAACACAAATCAGTAAGACCTGATCATCAGTAGGATACCTAAAAATTGTGTAATTCTACAATTGGTTTTGGCTTCATTAAATCCTAAAGCACAGTTTGTTCACTGACCGGCAACCAGTGAAATCGTGCACAGACAAATCCAGAATTTAACCAGGAGTTATGTATGAGACTAAACTAATCCCTACCAGTGTATTGTACATTTTGAGCAGTACAACAGTGTGCTCTTTTCATGTATACCCAACATGTTCCTGTTGTGATGTGTGAATCAGGAATATTCTTCAAAATTCTGGACCATAAAATTGTGTATTCAGTGTATCATGCTAGAACTAAGTTCTGTCTTGTACAATGAATATAAGGGAGAGGGAGAAGGAGTTGGAGAGAGGGGGTTGGGAAGAGAGAGTTGTAGAGAGGGGCTTTGGTATCTAGAGAGTTGGGGAGAAGGGGTTGAGGAGAGTGACCATGGTTGCTATGGGAGTGAAAGGGTTAAATGGGGGGTGGTCCCTTATAAGGTTTGAGAGGGTCCAGACAAAAATTGAAATTTTAATACTGCATGCAAGTTTATATCAACAATTGTATTATTA
>JANSTR010146476.1:0-11369 GCA_025434805.1 Antipathozoanthus remengesaui | reverse complement strand
ATCCTGGGTTAACTCTATAGGTTTTATTAGCAACTAATCCAGGATTAGTGCTACTCGGGCTTTGAACAACTGGGCCCTGGAATCCAAAAGTTCCACACTGCCATAATAATGACGAATACCTGAACATATGCTGCACTTATACACTTCCATTCTTTGGCTTTTTACAGAGACTATAAAATGAAAAATTTGGTAACTACACAAATGACAACTTTCTAACTACCATTTATTTGCCTCAATCTATATGACGATTCTTGCAATTAGCGGTCAGAAAAGCGTGGTAGAGCTTTGACTCCCTAATGCAGGGTCCAGGGCTCCGAATCTCTGGTTTTGCCGAGGGTTGAGTTATTTCGGGACTTTGTTTCGTCACACCGTCTCAAGACATGCAGTGACGTTTAACTGTTGGTCTAGTCTCTCGATATTTCATCGTTTGTCGACACCACACATTTGTCGGAAAGAGTAGGGTAGTGTTCCCGGTGTTGTGGTCTGTCGCCAATATACACCCTATTCCAACTTGCTCCAAGCTGTGCTCCGAGGTCAAGCATGGACCGTATGGCGGCTGCCAGAGGCGCCTGTATGCTATCGGTTTGACCTTGAGAGTTGCAACTGCTGAGAAATCCCGTGTGGAGCACTTGAGATATTTTAATATAAAGCAAAATAAACTGATACAAACAGAGTAAAAGGAAACATTATTCGAAACTTTTACTTTAATGTTGCCCGCTCTTGTTGTAAGCGCTTTAACAGAGTGAAGAAAAAACAGAATGATAAGTAACAAAGTGATGAAGTATCAAAAAGGGTCGAATAGTAAAGAAAGTTGGAGTACTACTCACTTATACTAGAAATGTGTCATATTCAGCAGCTGAAATTTGCATTCAACTCAAAAACTGCGAAAAGTTTAATCTTGCTTTCGCTCGTTTTTGCCATGCATTATTTTGTTCAAAACTTATTTCGTTCATAACTGGACAAAGCGTGCTTCATCGTTTTCTATTTCTAAGTTTGAACATAAGAATTATTGAAATCGCATGGGTACTTAAAAGTAAGATAAATAAAGGCTAAATTTTTGTACAATAAAATGTTTAAAACTCGAACTTTTTTTGACTAAAAAGTCACAATAAGAGCATGTAAATTAGTAGTAAGAATATATTTATATTGCTTTAAGTTATTTCCGTAGAAATTTGCGCTGTACTAGGAAATCTAAGAAATTTGAGAGTTTGTTTAGTACATTTAACGCCACGAGTTCTGGTTGGTTCTTGAGGGTTCTGAATATCCCGTCATGCACACAGACATTATGGATTTACTGTTAATGACCTGTTCGAGCATATTGACCATATCAGCGAAGTAAGGAAATTCTTACTTGCACAACTTAGTTGTCGATTTTTGCAAAAAGGTGATATAATAAACTACTTATTAACCTCGAACGTTTGGTATTTACGAGAAATTACACAAACTTGGGCAATATATATGATGACTTCACTATCTTTCCGTAACTAGAGCAAGGCCACAGTTTGATTATATGTATCAAAATTTAACGATTTAAATTACGATCACTTTTGAAGAGATGTTATTCAAAGAAGATTCAACAATGTTGTATAAACGTTATCTCTTGTTTCAGTAAATGGCTGGGTTCCCCTTGACTGCTTCAAAGACAAGGTTAGCAGTCGACGATTGAGGAACTATTACAAATCCACTGGAATCGCTTGGCCGGCTGACCCGTCCAAGACAGACCTGAAGCCAATGTACGAATCGTGCAAAGCGGGAGCAGAGGAGCGTGGTTTTGATTACTTTGGAATCCAATATAAGCAGGAATGTTGGGGAGATATGGATGTAAGTATTATGTAATAATAAAAGCTCATCATATAAACACTAATGAAATAGCAGGTAAAAGACACCTAACACCTATAATGTCGTTATGTCTAATAACACCTATATACTATAGCTGAATGATAAATCGCGCCTCCAGAACTACCAAAAAATTATAAAGTGAAATGGTTGTTATTTTATCTGTGTTTATATATTAAACAGAACTCACTTGTGAAATATTAATACTCAAAGAGAAATTTCGTATCTCCGCGCGGCCATGTAATATCTTCTGTATAATAATTGTTAAAATACATATTTGTCTAGACTGATATATCAGAAAGGTTGTAACTTCTTTTCTTTCTTCTGCGACTATAGATAGATGCATTTTAAATATTAGAATTATAGATAGTGGCTGCACAAACGCACCCTTAGCCGGAATTACTGGGCTTTGCAATGTTGTTAGGGACTTCCAGTGAACACAATGCTCTCTATAGGCGCAATCGTTCTTATACATAATTAATTCTTATAGTATAGATTTGAAATAATGCTCACTCTGATGGACTAAGCACAGTGCTATGATGACTACCACGAAAACTACTTTTCCAATTTGTGAAGGAGCGTGGGTTCTTGACTGTTCCCACGCGCGGGAAAATGTGACGATTCGTGCACAGTCTTTCATTAGAATTGTTACAGATTATTGTTGAAGAACATCAAAAGCACAAACGGAATATGCAAAAAATGAAAAGGGCTGACTTTCTCATTTGTAAACTCTTTTATCGAAATACATTCTCATTTCACTTCAAATCGATGTTAGCTCGTGCAGTCCTGTAGCTCTCTTGTTTGTTTCCAATGCGCATGCCTTGGACAAAAAGATTATTAATGACAGATGGTACATTAATAAAGAAGCTCATTACAAGAATTTGGCATCTGAAGAAGGCGTTTTAGAGAGGGATATTAATAGTAAGCGTAGCTCGTTACAGGAATTAGAATTTGATACCTGAAGAAGGCGTTTTAGAGAGGCATATTAATAGTAAGCGTAGCTCGTTACAGGAATTAGAATTTGATACCTGAAGAAGGCGTTTTAGAGAGGGATATTAATAGTAAGCGTAGCTCGTTACAAGAATTAGAATTTGATACCTGAAGAAGGCGTTTTAGAGAGGGATATTAACAGAGGGAGCGGCTTGTTGCAAGATTTTTGCACTTAAAGAAGGCGTTTTACAGTGGGATCTCAATAGAGAGGGAGGCTGGATACAATAAATGGACACCAAGAGAAGGCGTTTTATAGAGGGATTTCAATAGAGAGGGAGGCTCAATACAATAATTGGACACCAAAAAGAAGACGTTTTATAGAGGGATTTCAATAGAGAGGGAGGCTCAATACAATAATTGGACACCTAAAGTAGGCGTTTTGTAGAGGGATTTCAATAGAGAGGTAGGCTCAATACAATAATTGGACACCTAAAGAAGGCGTTTTACAGTGGGACCTCAATAGAGAGGGAGGCTCAATACAATAATTGGACACCTAAAGAAGGCGTTTTACAGTGGGATCTCAATAGAGAGGGAGGCTCAATACAATAATTGGACACCAAAAGAAGGCGTTTTATAGAGGGATTTCAATAGAGAGGGAGGCTCAATACAATAATTGGACACCTAAAGTAGGCGTTTTATAGAGGGATCTTAATAGAGAGGGAGGCTCAATACAATAATTGGACACCTGAAGCAGGCGTTTTAGGAAGGAAAGGAATATAACAAATGTAGACGCCTAACGAGGACGTATTGTACATATTTTACGGCATGTCAAATTGAATTGTTGTATTTCAATTATTTTGTCTTAGGGCGAGCGGTATGATGACTTTGGAAAGTCTGATTCATTTGCCACCGGAAAGGACGGTTACAAGGTCGGATTCCGGAGTACCAACTGTGTGTACGCGATACAAGGTACGTATTAAGAGGGCACGATGTGCTCAACGAAATAAAGCATAAGAGAGTGCCTCTCCCAGGACCGACATAAAAACCCCTTCCCAGTCAAAGTAGTTCAGTTACTTCTGGCGCTTATCTCCGGCTTCCATAGAAAAGCGTGTATGATAGTTCATTACCCCTCCCCCCTTGGACGGGCAATTATTCCATCGCAGCTTACAGTAAAAGCGCATTCGCAATTTTGCAAGTCAGCCTCAACAGGTTCTTATATATCTGATAACCAATGGGAAATCAGATTATTTGAGTTCTTAACTAGGTGCTTGTTTTATTCAGAGAGTTGTTCAGAATAGCCCTTATTCATTTTCTGCAGTTTGTGTGCAATGCTGAAAGTTCTACTTGTCCTACAATATTTTGCAAAACATCTTTTGACATTAAAAAAGGTCAACAAACAAGAGCGGTAAATTTTTGATAGTTGTTCATAGTAAAGTACATTTTACTCACACAACGCCTTTACCTTATTATATTCAGACTGGAAGCATTTGAAGCCGCCTTGTCTTTGACTGTTTATTACTCCTAAACTATTACGTCTACAGTACTCCTTTTTGGGTCATTTTCCTCAAATTTCTCTCGTTTTGATTGTTAATTACGGCGATGCCATGGTAACTGAATTCTTGAGCACTCATAATAGTTTTAACCAAATACAATTTCTTTTGCATCATTATTTGCTACTTATTGTCTTAATAATGAAGAAATCGCTAATTAAAGTTTAACGGCAAATTTTGTTAAACTGTTTTGCGGTACTGAACTGTTTTGTAGTTCTGCCTTGTTTGCTTTTATTGTTGTTCCAAACCTAGAAGCTGAATGTTCGACCATTTTTTTTCGCGACAAAAAATGAAAACAAGACATGTTTTTAATAGCTTGTCAGCGGGTACAGGTATTGGCCCTACTGTATCAAAAATTAAGCGTGCATCACGTGATCGATTCTGACCAATAGTATTGTTGAATTATAATTATTAAAACAGCTAAGTCGACTCAAGCAAGTCAAGTAAAGAATCTTGCTCAAGAACAAAACACAGAGGTTCGGGTTGGGTTAAACAGTTAGACATGTCAGCCACTCTAATTAACACCGTTCATCAGCGGAGATACAAAATCTAATTTTTGTTGAAGAAGAGAACTTGTTAGAAACTCGAAATACCGCATAAGCGATGGATCAAGGTTCTGTGTAGTTGATTAACTTTCGGGATACGCGCAAAAAATATGGGCTATTAGGCTCGGACATGAATCTTGAGTGATTAGCCTAAAACATGTATCAACACAGTTGAGATTTTATCAACTCCTAAATGTATCTGCCATTAATTAATTAATGAAACCATAAAACCAACGTACACACTGGCCTATTAAACTGTCACCCTCTCATTACCATTTTCGCGATATTTGTCTGTTGGCATGGAAACCCTTAATTGAGCAGTTGAGTTCAACTTTGTTGTTTTTTATTAACTTTCATGGCAACTATAGGCATCTTATCAAATAGAAAATTGTCGTCTTGGCCGTCATTTTGGATTATTGAATTCTAATCTTAATTTTCAATTTTTAAGTTTGGAAACATGCAAAATAAAAATATATCAGCCAATTGTGTGAAATTAGATCATAAAACGTAAAACGCAACCTAATTTGCATAATTTATTTCCTGTAATTTATGCAAGATGACGTCAACTAATTAGTGTAAAAACATTTCTCATTTATCTGGATATAGTTATTGAAAGCCGTTAAATGGAAATAGCTATAAAAGTTATATTCTTAGGTATTAATCTTTGTGAGTTCCCCCCTCTTATACCTTTAATTAAAATTTATACGTTCTTGAAACAAGAATATTTCATTTTCTGTTTCAAGTGGATGGCGCGTGGACTAAATGGACAGAGTGGTCCGTCTGTGACAAGACATGTGGCGCAGCCATCAGGATCCGATCACGTGCCTGCACCAATCCCAAGCCAAGGGGACTGGGCAAGAAGTGTCCTGGTCACTCAAGCGAATCAAAGGCGTGCAGCCAGCCTCCTTGTATTGGTAAGACTGTTTTTAATTGACACAGTCGTTTATTTCCTACCATAATCGTTGCTAATATTTAACAATTAGAATATGAGCTTGCAATTTCTATCGGCAGATAATTCACAAGGCAGCAGGCCAAATAAACTATCGCACTGCCAACAGAAATTGACCGTAACAAAAACGATGGGGACTGGTACATTTACCCATAACTCCTAGCGAGCAAAAACATGAAAACGCTCATAAAACGTACAGAAAAGATTAAAAAAACTTCAGTCCTAGCATACGTCATGTTGTTAGCGCATGGATACGTTTCCCAAACAATGATCTTCCACATTCAGCTCTGAGCTATGTTCGCAAGGCATTGTGGTCAAATGCACTGCCGCCATTTTTTCAGTATGGCGGATTGAGAGCGAATAATTTATTATTCTAATTGGTAAGTAACGTTCTGAGTGGACACCCGTGTATTTCCTACCATAATCATTGTTATTATTAAATAATAAAAATATTGTTGAAGGATTTATTACTTTTAAACGCTACACTAACTGAGCTTTTGGCTCTTGCTGAAGCCTTTTTCACAGTAAAAGGTTTACTCAAATCTGCATGTTTTCAATTAAGTTTGTAACGCATCCAAAATGGTAGTCTTTAAAGGCTCTGAAGGTTTTTTAACACTTGCTGATTTATACCGTGGAATGTTAAGAACTTGGTAAATGGTAGCTTCTGGTGATATAGTTGCTGATATGAATACCCGGGCGTCTATCCATAAAAGGTCACGTAGCAAATTCTGGTTTTGTGGACTGTCACCTTCTTCCCCAGGGCGAACTGGCCCAACCTTTGGGTAAGGATGTGAGGCCCAATCTCTCAAATCCTGTCCCTATTCAAGAACGAAAACAGTCATTTTCTATAACCCTATTTCACACAAAATAACAAAATCGGTACTCTATAAAGAGAAGATATTTTTATGGCAGCAAAATTCTAATCAAAACGATACCCTTTTCCAGACTAAACAGCGAAAATCTATACCCTATATGAAACCAAATCGGTCTGAAAACTATACCCTAACGGGCCGCACATACCCGTATAGGTTCGCAAGGCATTCTAGTTAAATGTACAGCCGCCATCTTTTTTAGTATGGTGGATTGTGGGGAGTACCCCCCGGGCCCATTACCTAAGGGCCTGTTGTAATTGGGGAATTTGTAGCACCACTCTCCCCTACCAAAGACCTGTTGTACTTTGGAATACCTGTGGCAGTTTTCCTTTCGTTTTCCTACCAAGGACCTATAACAATGACCCTCCCCCTACGGTGAAAAAGCTAATAAATAAATATATAATAATAATAATAATAATAATAATATCTTGGGTGCTACATGTTCAAAGATTTTTTTATCACCAAACGCAAATGTTTATAATAATTATTATAGATGAAAAGTGGGTGCCTCTGGACTGTTATAAAGACAAGGTATCCGATCGTCGATTGCGGTATTACTTCAAGGCCACAGGGATACCGTGGCCAGCCAACCCCACTGAGGCCAACCTGAAGCCGATGTACGAGTCATGTAAAGCTGGAGCTGAAGAAAGAAAGTTTGACTACTTTGGCATCCAAAATAAAGTGGAGTGCTGGGGCGATGATATTGTATGTTACAATCGCATTTATATTCTACCGTAATACTATTGTTCTAAGAGCACAGTGCTACATGTTTAAAGCCAAGCATTTCCCATCATAAAATCATAATCCCGTATTTGTCAAACGGCTTGTCAGAAAAATTAAATTCAGACCCTAAAAGATACCAAATTGGTCGTGGTCGAACCTTATTTTAAACCCTAAGAGACACCAAATTGGTCGTGGTCAAACCTTATTCTAAACCCTAAAATATATTGGTCGTGATCGAACCTAATTTTAAACCCTAAAAGATACCAAATTGGTTGTGGTCGAACCTTATTTTAAACCCTAAGAGATACCAAATTGGTCGTGGTCGAACCTTATTTTAAACTCTAAGAGATACCAAATTGGTCCCGGTCGAACCTTATTTTAAACCCTAAAATATATTGGTCGTGGTCGAACCTTATTTTAAACCCTAAAATATACCAAATTGGTCGTGGTCGAATCTTATTTTAAACCCTATCTGTTATTCACAATCTTCATATTCCGCGATCTCGCAGCGGTTGTTTGCAGTGTTTGTAAAGCGTTCTAGCAACCCCGAATGAAGGGCATCTACAAGATTTTACAATTTTCTTCCAATTGATCGAGCAACCAAAAAGATGCCAAAATCCAAAACAGTTATGACTTTGCGCGTTTAATTACCCTTTCCCTGCTAAACCCTAATTTCATACAAACCAAGAACGTCCTAACTTTTGAACCAGTTGATAAAACTCTATAAAGTGACCATTCGTTTTCTTTGTCTCAAAGAGTAGATTCTCAAAATGTTAATTGTTTCTTGAATTTAGAAGTTGACAAGGTTCATAAAGCCATTTCACAACGTGTCCGCCATTTTAACCGCCATCTTGGATTTTTCAAAAATTTTGTTTTCAGCAAAACTACAGCAAATTTTCTTGAAATTAGTAGAAAACATGTATTTACAGGCTGAAATAGGATTATAATTAAGTAACAGAGTGGAAAAGAAGAATTTAGAACAAAGTTTGTCAAAAAATTACCGTTTTCATTTCGAACACTAATTTGCACAATTAATTTCGCATAATTTATAAATAACGAATTGTTTACTACTTATTAATCGAGAGTGTGATGTCATTTAGGAAATTCTCACAACGAGGCTTTGATGCATTGACCGAGCGATAACTCCAATACAGTTAATAAGTTAGTTATTATCTAATAATATTTAATAATATCTAATAATGACATATGCATATAACTTATTCTTATACCAGGCTTTTTGGTACAGGGGGTCACATCTTTTTTAACTAAATATGTTTGCTTTGAAACTGTATTTTAAGTATAAGAAACCTATATTTTCAATGTTTTTTTCTTGTGGTGATATTTTCATTGTTTCGGTATAACAATAATGAGCGCCATAATTCAGATGTTTGGTCTTATTTTAGCATTTATATAAATAAATAAATATTACAATAAATCAGTTATGATACTTGTGTACTATATGTTACAACTTGTACCATGTTGTTAACACTTTCCTACTAAAAACCGATTTCAGATACCAGGGAAGTAGAAAGGATTTCTAGAAGGGGGAGGGGGGCTTCCAAATTGGTCCCAACGAAAACGGTTGGTCTAAAATGCTTACATTACGTACATACAAGACTTTACGGTGTTTGCGCTACGAAAACAGAAGACGCCTTGGTTGCTGTGAGCGAACGAGTTTATCACAAAACGAAGAATTTCAGGAATCGAGAGTCCATTACACTCTTGCTGGGATAAAGACACTGTTAAAATAGGAGAGGGGGGTTCCTTGGCGCGAGAGGGGGTTCCGGAAGTCCTGGAACCCTCCCCCGGCTACGCCCCTGTGTCCTAACTTTTTAGGAACCTATTAACGAAAATCTATAAAGTGACCAATCATTTTGTTTGTCTCGAAAAGTAGATTCTCAAAATGTTCATTGTTTCATGAAATTCAGAAGTTGACAATGTTAAAAAAGTTTGATAAATTTACTAAATTGAAAAGTTAGGAGGGAAATGGTTTTAAAAACAAGCATTCAGAGCATTTAGAGTTTCGTTACAAGTATTATACTGCAGCATCACTGTACACTTAACTTTGCTCAATAATCTGGGATCGTTTGAAAACCATCTGCGATGGGTTGTACTTCTCAGGATGCTGATTACAAGAAATTCGGCAAGGCCAAGACAGAAAAGTTTGTTACTGGCAAGGATGGTTTCAAGGTTGCATATGGGGATGCAAACTGTGTTTATGCTGCTAAAGGTAAGGATATTGCAGTCTTTTCTGCATGATATTTTAAAACCAAGGTTGACTATCCGTACACAAACTGTGTTTATACTGCTAAAGGTAAGGATATTTCAGTCTTTTCTGATTTTCGGAAAACGAGGTTGACTATACGGACACAAACCATGTTTATACTGCTGAAGGTAAGGATATTCCAGACAGTTTTTTCTAAATTTCTAAACACAAGGTTAACTTTCTGTACACGAACTGTGTTTATGTTGCAAAAGGTAAGGCTCTTACAGTCCTTTTTGAATTTCTAAACATGAAAATGGTTTTGTGGATACAAACTGTGTTTATACTGCTAAAGGTACAGTAAGGCTACTAAAGTCTATTTTCTAAATTTCTATAAGAAGATTGAATTTCCAGACACAAACTTTGTTTATACTTTTCTAAATTTCTAGAAAAAAGGTGACTTTCCGGACACAAACTGCGTTACTGTGTTTACTGTTGTTATTATACGCATAAGTGCCGATATAAAATGTAAATATACAAGTGTAAAATATTTTATAAAAACAAACATTTTCAACCACTTGGATCACCATCAGGTTAAAATTATTCTAAGTTAAACAGAGAACTAAGTATTGGTTGACAGGCTATTGTTCAGGTAATTCTCATAGCAAAGAGAGAGAGTGTGAAGGCCTGAACTTGTTTGTTAAGTACGGGATGCTATTGGGCTATTAGGAGAGGCGTAGGAACCAACAGTGGACATGTACAGATATAATAGGTTTCCAAGGCAACGAGTGAAGTGGGTATGAAGATAAGTAACGGGCTGGTTCTGATAATTTGGAAATATCTTTGTGTTTCCTGATGGGTGCTTCGAGGTTGCGACTTGGCACAGCTTGACCCACAAATTCGACGATTATGGTGAAATAACCCAGGACAAACTGGAGATTCGACCTATCAGAAGTATTTGTGGAACATCTTACTATGAAACTGCAAAAGCCCTAGCTACTTGTCTGCCCTCGCAGAAAACTGGTCAGTAATCCATAAAAAAACACCTAAGATTTTGCTGATAGTCACACAGTACAAGAAGATGAAACTCTTGCATCTATGATATCAACTCTTTGTTTACTGAAATCCTGTTAGCAGAAACCATTGAACATATCCTAAGCGTATATACAACCAAAACAAACTCCAACAAATCGCCCCTAAACTCATCTTCAAACGCCTGTTATGCAGAATCACCAAGGGATCGTTTTTCAGTTTTAATAGGAAGTTATTCAAGCAAGTCGATGGATGTGAAATGGGAAATCCAATAATTATGATCGACACAAAATAAACATTAAAATCCCGTTCTGTCAAGCCAACGAAACACAAGGCAAGAAATTTATCCGAAAACTTTTTTTTTCGCCCAAAGTCACTACAAATTTTCTGTTCTCTGGCAAACTCGCAGCATCACGGAATATGAATATATTCCAAATTATCAGAACAAGACCGTCTTATCTTCATACCCGCTTCGCTCGTTCTCCTGGAAACCTATTGAATCTGTCCACTCTTGGTCCCTACACCGAATCACTGAAGCTCTCCTTATAGCCAAATACCGTCCCGTACTTAACAAACAAGTTCAAGCCTTGACACTCTCTCTCTCTCTTCCCTATGGAAATTACATGAACAACAGCCTGTCAACCGAAATACTAAAAGCTCTCTGTTTAGCTAAGAATAATTTTAACCTGATGATGACCCAAGTGGTTGAAAACGTTTGTTTTTATAAAA
>JANSTR010146465.1:0-11155 GCA_025434805.1 Antipathozoanthus remengesaui | reverse complement strand
CAATGCAGTGACAGTAGAACAGTAATGCCAGTGATGTGACATGGATGACATTATCAGTTATCAATGCAGTGACAGTAGAACAGTAATGCCAGTGATGTGACATGGATGACATTATCAGTTATCAATGCAGTGACAGTATCTAGAACAGTAATGCCAATGGTGTGACATGGATGACATTATCAGTTATCAATGCAGTGACAGTAGAACAGGAGCGCCAGAGGTCTGACATGGATAATATTGTCAGTTATCAATGCAATGACGGTAGAATAGTGGGGCAATTTGCTTGAGAAGGATGACATTATCAGTTATCAATGCAGTGACAGTAGAAAGATAGCGCCAGGGGTGTGACAAGGATGACATCATCAATTATCAATGAGGGAACAGTAGCACAAAAGCGCCCGTTTTGTGACATGGACAACATTACTAGTTATCAATGCAGTGACGGTAGAACAGTGATGGAATTTGTTTGACAAGGACAGTATTGTGAGGTGTCGTGAGATCTCCGGACGGCAATTCATAGTCGATTGACAGCACAAGTAGTGTAAGATGTCATGAGATCTCCTACATGCAGTTTATTGACAGCATCAGTAGTTTGAGGTATTGTGAGATCTCCTGCATGTACAAATAGTGTGAAGTCTGGTGCGATCTCCTGCATGCAGTTGATTGACAGTATCAGTAGTGTGAGGTCTGGTGCGATCTCCTGCATGAAGCAGATTGACAGTACCAGTAGTACAATACCAGTGGTATATATGTATGTATGTATGTAAGTATGAGGTCTAGTGAGATCTTATGCATGCAGTTGATTGAGGTCCTGTTAGCTCTCCTAGCTGCAGTTGATTGACAGCACCAGTAGTATGAAGTCCTGCTAGATCTCCTGCATGCAGTTGATTGACAGTATCAGTAGTGTGAAGTCTGGTGCAATCTCCTGCATGCAGTTGATTGACAGCACCAGTAGTGTGAGGTCCTGTTAGATCTCCTGCATGCAGTTTATTAACAGTGTCAATAGTGTAAAGTCTGGTGCGATCTCCTGCATGCAGTTTATTGACAGTGTCAATAGTGTGAAGTCTGGTGCGATCTCCTGCATGCAGTTGATTGACAGCACCAGTAGCTCTCCCGCTTCCCGCCCTTTTACTACTCCCGCCTCCTGCACCCTCCGGCCCCCTTGTCTTCCGAGCTCGCGCCGCCCCCTCCCTGCTCCCCCTCGCACTATACACTCTACCCTTTTCAAAGTAAGCAACGGCGAGTCCAAGTTCTTGAACATTTGGCCACACCGCCTGGGACCAGTGAAACAAACATCCGTGCAATCGGACATGTGACAGGGGTCAGAGTCTCCCTCCTCCCTTACCATTATATCCCGTCTACCGTATCTTTATAGCCCTATATCTCCCGCCTCCCTTACCATTATATCCCATCTCCGTATCTTTATAGCCCTATATCTCCTGCCTCCCTTACCATTATATCCCGTCTACCGTATCTTTATGGCCCTATATCTCCCTCCTCCCTTACCATTATATCCCGTCTACCGTATCTTTATAGCCCTATATCTCCCTCCTCCCTTACCATTATATCCCGTCTACCGTATCTTTATAGCCCTATATCTCTGGCCTCCCGCCCTTTCTGACGTTTCTCCGACCTCTCTAAATGAACGAGCTCTTCCGCTTCCCGCCCTCTTACTACTCCCGCTTCTCGTACCCTCCCGCCCCCTTGTCTCCCGCGCTCCCCCCTGTCCCTCCCTCTAATGGTACTTAGCTTTTAGCCAACCTTTTTTTATTACATTTTCTGTTAATGTTTTATTACAATGTCTACAAACTTGAATTATTACAAAATGCTGCAAGAGATTTTTTGTAAAAAAAACCGAGTAAGTTATTAAAAATTCTGCAACCCCTTATTACAAAACACGTAGATTTTAACAAACGCGTCGGTATTACAAAAATAATTGTGAACCGCTTACAGCGGTCTGGCTAAGACCTTCACTCCTACTGAAGCATATACCCGTTGGGATCGGAGCACTTGATATATGTTCTGTAGGGGATTCCTCGCATCCTCCAACGTTTCACCTGTCCTTCTGCACGGTGACATGCCTGGTAATTATACTTGTTGTTCCATGAAAGATTTCCTTTGAATTTCCATCGTAATTAGCCAGCATCAGGAAGTTCCCTAAGCTATGTCCCAACGTGATTAGCTCGATCTACACCTCAGGCCCGTATGGAGCGGGTGTGGGACGGGAATAGGGGCGATTTGCCCCTCTGTTGTATAATAGACAATAAGTATAGAAAAAAGCTATAGCAGAGCATACCTCGATGCTCCTCACTCTATCGAGCTCTTTTCCCCAAACTTGCTTTCCCCTGACTAAAACTGCTGTCTACGACCTGCTACCTCTTTAGTTCCTCTAAGGAACAAGGGCAGATTGAATCGTCGACGAACCAGCAGTTGATCTGATAATGATAATAACAGTAATGGTCTTTATTAAATACCAAACACGGGATATTGAATTTCTGGTAATCTGATTGGCTCTCTACTCACGGAAAACATCATATATCCTGTAGTTTGTCCAAATATGGAAATTGACAACTTTATCATGGAAAATTTTCCCTCAAAATGGCCAAAAACTTGAGTCGGTAGAAAATAAAATGTTTTCCCCAGTGTTTTGTATTTAATAAAAAAAATTATCCCGCTCACGCTTGTTGGATATGATCTTATGATAGCCGTCTCAGTGCTTCGCACCTCGTCCGCTATCTAAAAGCTCATATCCAATGTGCGTTCGTGGAGTAATTGTTAATTATAGTTTCGACTTCAGAGCACCATGAAATAAAGAGTTGTAAACAAACAGCCACTTCTGTCTAATGTTTGATCAGTTGTTGTTACAAGTCGATAAACCATCAGAAAGCAATATGGTCTATGTTTGGTTGAAATGATGGTAATCACAATAATTGTTGAACCTAACAACCTGGATAAAAAGGTAAATCATTCATCTTGGTCTGACGATTACTGAGATCTGCAAAGAATTGGTTTGCACTCTCTTCGCCATGCCCATAGGTGGAATGCTAAAATTTTATAGCCTGAACGAAATTAATACTTATTAAAGTCGCCGAGCGTCGAAGCGATGGCTAAACTGAGAAAAATCTTGTTCAAAACCAATACGAAACTGTCCAATATTTCAGCGCAATATATTCATACACTTATTGGATTCGTCCCAAGATCAATATGGAAAGATATTTAAGTCGAGACTTCTATATTGGGCGAGACCGCAGGTCGAGCCTAATATTTCAAGTAAATATCTTTCCATATTGGGCGAGGATGAATCCAATAAGTATTTTATTATAATGAAGAAAATTGCAAACAATGACTTGACTTTTGTTGCCGAGGACATAATTCAGTCGAAGGACGAAGGTCACTACAAACACTGCTAGTACAAAAGTGATAGTAAACTTACATCACGTGAACAGCAAATGATTGAGAACCGTCACGCCATATCCCTAACACTAGATCACGTGCAAACAGTCCACTAGTTTGCTGTCAAATATCGTCAATGCACACATGATTGGTAGTCTTTCACCGAGGTATAATAATTTAAAATATAGATCGACTGCTATCGAAATTGAGTTCACTGTGGGTCTTTCGAAGGACGGCCAATCTGAGACGTCGGAAAAATTGAATTCAGCCCCTAAATAACAAGAAAAACCGAACAAATTCTTATGAGGTCGAGGCGAAAACAGATACAGATAGAAAGTAAAATATGGATGTTTACCTCGTCTGATAAACAATCTTGTTGCGCGACCTTCTTCATTCAAGTAAAAGTAAAATATCCAATTTCAGTTGCTGTATGGTTTCGGTCGGCCCTTGTCAAAAACATCGTAGTCCATGCTCGCCCAGGCAGCTGCAACGTACCTGTGTCGCATGCGCCGCTTTCCTTATCCTTCCCTGGGGACACGGGTGGCAGCTGCCGAGGGAGACGAAGCCCGTTACTGTATATTGAAGCATTACGGAAATTTTCACTTATTTATGTTTATTGTATAAACACGAAGTTTGATCGTTTTAAAACATTGTTGAAATACTAAAGGCATCTTGTAAACCCGTATGGACGTTTAATTAATGTTGGCGTTATCCCCCTCCGGAAACACCAGATCGGACGATCCGACTACTATACGACGGTCGCACGTGTTATCGCATGTTACAATACTACGGGATTTTGTAATGTGTCATATAAAGAACGTTTTGTTATCATCGTTCAGAATTTCGTAATAATTCAAATCCAGCAAATTGTAATACTTTTAAAGATTAATAGTGAGCAACATGTAGTCGCTAAAACTCGAAAGCGTTGGCCCTGACAAAAGTTCGAGAGCAGCGCTCTACTGATCTTGTATTAGCCTCACCAGACACGCCGAGTTAAAGCAACTCCCGAATTCCAAAGCAAGACCACGACAAATGCCATTTTCTTTGATTTGCGCAAGGATGGAAGAGGTTGTATATTCGTAGATGTCACAAAAATAATACTCAACAAAAGTGAATATAAAACACAATTTCAGGACCAAAAAAGAAAGTATTGTCTCACATCAGTGAGCGAGGAATTACATAACTTTATTTGTAAAAACGACAATAAAATCCAATTTTCTGTCCTTTCGTTAAGTGCCTGGCTTGTATACCACATTTCTGAAGACAACAATCCCCTAAATTAGTTGCAGTAGTTGGGTAAAATGCCTCCCTCTAACCATTTATACACATTCTTAAGCTATAGTACCTTCAACTGAACCACGCCTCCCTAACCCCACGTCATGATCACTTGCCTCCCTCCAACCATGTATACACATTCTTAAGCTATAGTATCTTCAACTGAACCACGCCTCCCTAACCCCACGTCATGATCACTCATGTCAATAAAAGCAAATGACAACTAGAGAGGTTAATGGAACTTTATTGGTTCAACACGTACAAGTTGTGATATGAATCTGAAAGAATATACCTCGTTTATAATATTATCTTAAGTAATACACTTGCATTTTACTTGGAACGTGCTATAAAAATCTTAAATTGAATATGCTAAAAACTCACCGTACGGTAATAATTATACTCTGAGCTAGTTTTTGCTACAGGGTGAGGATGAGGTCCCATATGAAGGGCCAAAACAAATACTGACTAACAACAGTTAACGTTTCCTACTGTATATTACAAATCACATTATTTATATTAACATATACGGTAGCACTATAAGGTTATTTTATTGTAATATTTAATAATACTAATAACATTTGAGTAATCTTCTTCACACATCACAGATGTTACTACTACAAAGTGAAAGACTGTCGATACCTCATCATCCCCCTGGCAATCTTACCAATATTAATGGCTTATCATTTCCTTCAAAATCTGCAAAGTTTCCTTATTTCAACACTTGGAACACAACCATGTGGGTTTAAAACACACAACAGAAATTACAGTCAGCATTTAGGCTTATATTTCTTGAGCTTGAAATTTTTATTTGCAAGAAGGGGAAAGGGTGATGCTAAAAGTGCCTTTGAATTAGAACTGAAAGTTCTCAACTGAAATAATAATACTGTCAGGTCATAAGCTACTATGTATGGGTCACTTAAAATGAATGTATGGAATCAACAGATTTAGTGCAACATAAATGTAATTCAGAAAACTTCCTATTGGGTAAGTAATGCTGATTAAAGAGACTACCGCCATTCAGACAGTATTTTCCTTGAAACAATAGTAAGTCGCTCAACTAAAAATTGAATGTGGAATAAATTAACGTTACTTACAAAACAAATGCCAACAATGGTAATAAAACAGTACAAAAATCAACAAATTTAGAGAAGATAATTGTTAAAAAGCAAGTGTTATACTATAGTTCTAAGAAATCAAAGTTACGATGATCTCTTGGGCAGCTCCAGTGATGGCAACTTCATCTGGAATAAAAAAAGATGATGTTTACAAATGAGTTAAAAGGTTATGTCATTATATCAAAACAAGACAAATATAATTTACAGATCGAGCCAGCAATCAGCATGTTAGCTCAATCTCTACAAGAGTTTCAAGTTGCAGCAAATACAATTTGCTTTTCACATGCAAGTAGAATGCTGCTTAGCATATGTACATATTCGCTATACTATAGTCTTGCTTCTAATCTATCAACTGTTTTATTAGTTTGCAAAGAACTTGGATAATGAATATATCTTTAATTGTAAACTTAGGTTAGTTTCTGCAACTGGTCTTTCACGTCTGTGCTTTCGCTGTTGCAAGTTGTATGTGCCCAACACATTAGAAATTTGAATTGAAGCACATGCAATTAATGTTAATGCTGAACCCATTTTTCCTGCATGGGGCCCAGCCCCCTGGAGCACAAGGAAGAGTGAAAAAAATGGGGCCAGAATTGGACTAAATGAGAGTACATGACTTCTGCTGAATGAGACATAAATTCATTACTTGCTCGTTCCGAACAGAAGCTGGCAGCTATTTATAGAACCAAGTACACTGGAGTTTGTTCATATATACAACACAGTGGTTTGTTTGGTGTCTGAACTTACGACTGCGTTAAAAGTCAGATGTGATAACTGCACCATTATTTATTTATTTTGTTTATAGGTATCTGTCATTTATAGGTATTTTATTTCTTTATTTATTTTGATTATATGTATATGTCATTAGCAACTTACCATAACTACAAAATGGAGTCTTTCTAAAATCTCTGTGGCCGTGGACTCCTTGATCTACTTCTAAACAACAACAGAGCAAAGATGAGCACAAAAATGACATTAAAACAAGTTTCATTCAAGTTTCATTTTATTATATGGCTGGCGAAATTTGCACGCTCTGAATGGTCAATTCCGTACGTCAATAAAGTACAGACCTCTATTATCGAAGCAACTGATTTTTAGCAGTTCCAGTCTCAAAGGACCAAAAAGAAGCCATATAATAAACATCTTATTAACCTCGTTTGCCCAATCCGTACATTAAGTTTCAGACCCTCGTTTTTTCCTTATGGCCTGAGCACTTCGCGCTTGGGCCATAAGTGGGAAAAAACTTGGGTACGGACCTCGCACTCAATTAATAAGAGGTATATAATTTACCTCTCTCAGTACTATTGAATATCAAGGTCATTTCCTGGTAATGTGAAAACCAATTCAGAATTCCCTGGACATTCTTCTACACTAGCAGATCATTCATTCAAGAAAGGAAAAATGATCTAACTTCTGCATGATCACATTAAGCACTACTGTTTCCCTCCCAAAATAAGTAAAAATCCAAGCTTTGTAATATGGTTTAATAAAATATATCTCCCACTATTAGCTGAAGATAAGTGTGGTTTTTCTTTTAACACTACTAGGAAACTTGTCCTTTTTCCTGAATTCAAATTTTGTTTCAGGATACTCTTGTATCTAATCTTATATCAAACAGAAATATCTTAAATCCAAAAGTTTAAGATACAGGGCAATACTATTTAATCACAAAAGCAAGTACTTGACGTTATGTTAAATCCAGATTACTTACATCTGTTGGCCATGATATTGATAACGCCAAACTACACTTACAGGGCAATAAAAACAACTCCAAGTGTTGAAAGCACTAACACAGTTGCATTTGAATTACAAAAAATTATAGTACTGAACTAGCATAATACAAGATCATTTTCACACAAGTGCACATACTAATTCTTACCACCTACCGTCAATTCAACAGATCAAATGCGAAGCTAGTTTTTCATATGTGTATGCAGTCTTGTGAAGATTTGGATTGTAGAGGGAGTGTTTTGTCACCAGTATTATGAAGAATCGGACGGCAAAGCAGCCTAGAAGGTGTGTCGTGCTTGGAATGTCAAACTTATAAGGCAGAAGTGTAGTGATTGGTCAGTCTATCTGAGATACCACTGGTGCAGCTCTATCACCACATCAAACACGATTGCAGCAGGAATTTAACTTTAAAGACTACAACCACATTCATCAGAAATTCATAAGAAAACCTATCCATCTGTATTCACAAGAGATTTTGGCCAAAATAATACAAAAACAATAGTAAATTGTCAATTCAGTTCAACTTTGCTGAAAAGTTTGGCAGTGACGGTTGTTAAGCCTTCAAGCTCCTTTTCCTGGCACTGAAGAGAAGAATTGCCGCTGTGCCGATGTTTTGGTGGGAAGAAATACATGTCATGACTACAACACTTCAAGATGCAACTGACGATCAAAGAAGAAATCCTCACATGGAGGGCGCTTGGGCGAAGTTTTTAATGATAAAGGGAATTGCCCCAACCATTGCAGCCTACTATTTTTCTACAACATGGTGTTGACGCTGTGCTTTTGGAGAGACGTTTAGGCTTTGTCATCCCTGAATGGTAGGAAATCTCAAACAAGGGTAGCTCTTTTCCAAACGATAATGAGAAGAGACGAAAACACTGCAGCTGCTCTTAAGGGCATGAAGATAAGATGGCCTTAGCAAGTAACCTGGAAAATTACACAAAGCAAGAATATCAGCAATGTGTCTGTTTCTTAATATACCATAACTAAAAAAAAACTCAACCTCTTGCTTTTAAAAAAGACAAAGTACCTTCTTGGTGGAGAGGCTCTGCGATCATATTCACGATCTTCACCAAACTTGTCATATCTCTCCCCAGACCTGTCACGATCCCTATCCCCCCTATATCCTCCAAAGCGGTCATCTCGTCCTTCAAATCTATCATTTCTGCCACCACGCCTTCCAGGAGGGCGTCTATCTCTCCCACGACCTCCTCTTCCATGCGACAGTTCTGCTCTGATACGAACTCCACACACACGCTTTCCATCCAGTTCCCTCACTGCATCTTCTGCGTCACGGTGATCAATGAACTCAACAAAGGCAAAACCAGGTGGGTTTCGAGCCACCCAGACATCATGCACTGTACCATATCTTTCAAATTCTTTCTCAATTTCATGTTTCACTCCATTGTTTCCCAGGTTACCTACATATACTCTGGTTGTGGGCCGGTCATGAGACATGATACTGAAAGAAAAAAGTTGCTGCAATTTACCAATAATTATGCAATCTGGTCTGGCAAAACCATTGATCAAACTAATTCATCTTACATTGGAATACTGACATTATAGAACTGCAGTAGTTGACACAGGCACAAAGCTAGGCATATGGGTACACTTTATCACTTATTCTGTACCTTTCTTTAATCTCTATTAAAAAGTCTTAAATTGCTTTTGCTAATCCAGAAAATGCTTAGATGTTGGCATATTTATCAGTTTTTGCTGACGGAGGAAACCAGAAAACCAAGAGAAAACCCCTGACATCGGAGAGGGCCCACACACCCAGCTCGCTTACTTCCCAGTCCGGCGAATCAAACCTGGGTCTGTATAGTGAGAGGAAAGTGTTTGGAGTAGCTGCAAATACCCATCCACTACTGTTCTTGAATAACATTGGGAATATTCTGCACTTATAAATCTATAGAACGAGAAAAGCGCACAAATAAATTGTTGAAAGTGGATGGTTATTCTGCAGTTATGCTGCATGTTCTTGTCACCCTGACACCTCCATGCAACTTGGTCTGTCCCCTAATCTAGGCTAGTCTATCTATAAATGTAATGATATACTTACAGATCAAAAAATTGAGCGGTCAAGGAACAAAATCGAATGGGGCATAAGCCAAAATAATTATTGATTTATGTCCTAACAATCGACGACGCAGTCGAGCCACTGGGATGTGGTGGCTGTGCGTTAAAATGATGAAGTCAAAGATGGCAAGAAAAGCAACGAAGTGCCCACACACATGCGTTCACGAAAAGGACAAGAGTTTATTGTCATTACCCGAAGTATTCGTCAGTGTTTAATATTTTGGCCTTCACACATTTCACATGCTTTTAGTCTTCCTAAAATAAACTCTTTCAAAATGAATGAGCGAAAATTCTGAACATATGTTGGGAATGATACGAATTCACGATCGGATTTTTAACGTTCCAGCTTTGGTTAATTCCCCAACTACGTTTTCAAGCTAGATGAGAGGTTAAGAGCTCTATCGCACTGAAATTTAAATAAAAAGATAGTGATAAACAAAGCAGCTGCTTTATTTCAAGATCAAATACATCCCGATCGCGACCATAGCTGATACTGTGATAGCAGTTTTTAGGTGGCAACCTGAAAACCGCTCCAACATACAACGCGCAGCAAACATACAACGCGCAACATTTCCTGTCCTAAACAAAAATACTTTCAAACTGTGTGCCTCACCTTCTGGTCGCTTCTTAGCTTAGACTCTCACACAATCACAATATTTGTAATTTTTCGCTCAATTAATAACGAACAACTTCCTCTTCTCCCTTCTCTTCGGTCCAAAGGCCTTCGATCGAATTTCCATGCACATGCTACAATTCCCGGATGCGAGAAGGCCTTCACTCATTAGGGTGGCCACGTGTAATTATTTAATGAGCCATGCTTTTTCTGCCCTGCCGCCATCCACAGCATGCACTGGCCTCCACCGCGTCGCCGAGATATTCATAAATTTCTCGAGTTAATTGAAAAATATTAATAAACGAATTGCAGCACCAAATGTAAAAACGGTTATAAATTACGGTGGCCCATAACTGTCACATCAACATCAAATTGCACACACCAAATTTAAATTGACCAACATCAAAATCAACTTGCTCGCATCAAAGTTCTAAGTCAGTCAGCAATATCAAATTGCTCACAGCAACATCAAATTATTCACAGCAACATCAAAGTACTCACAGCAACAACAACATCAATTTGCTCACAGCAACAGCACAGTGCAGTCAGCGGTTGAACACATCAAATTCGTCCCCAGTGTCACTCAACGATAATTTGGAATTCGGGAGAGACAGTGTTGAAGTGGAATTTGTATAAAGTTTTAAAACTTTTAAATGTATCAGGGTATAATGGGACTCAATGTATCAGAGCAAATTGATGTTGCTGTGAGAAATTGGATGTTGCTGTGAGAAAATCGATGTTGCTGTGAGCAATTTGATGTTGCTGTGACTGACTTATAACTTTGATGCGATCAAGTCGAATTTGATGTTGGGCAATTGAAATTTGGTGTGAGGCAATTTGATGTTGACGTGACAGTTGTGGGCCACCGTAATAAATAATTTTTATAGCATGCATGCTCTGACTGGCTAAAAATACCAGGCATGTCAAGACTGTGCTTGGCATGTCACCAGGC
>JANSTR010146454.1:0-11372 GCA_025434805.1 Antipathozoanthus remengesaui | reverse complement strand
TACTGTACTTGTCATTGTCTTGTCTTGTACTGTACTTGTCATTGTCTTGTCTTGTACTGTACTTGTCATTGTCTTGTCTTGTACTGTACTTGGCACTGTCTTGTATTGTACTGTACTTGTCATTAGATGTCGACAGTTATTTAATTCATACACATGTCAATAAAATTGATGTTACAGGATTCTTGTTTAATTACAGAATTATTAAATATTGCATTTATAGAACTGTAAAATAACTTCAACTATTTTCGAAGCTCTAAATTCTTTTCCCAACAATGCACCCTCTGTAAAAGTTTATATGCTTGGAGGGAGGGGGTCTTATGATTTATGTAAAATGTGATGAGGGGTTTGCATTTTTTTCTGCCAAAAATTAGGGAGGGCCTTTTAAAACGTGCATATCAAAATTAAAGTGCACTGCCTCTCCCCCCTCTAATCAATGACCGGTCCCTGGAAAGTGTCCGTCCTAAGTACAACAAGATTGTGTGTAGTTTTAATAACAATAAAAGTACCTTTATTAACGGGGAAGGGAGGGGAGATGAGTTGCATGTAGACCATATTATGTACGTGCATCATAGATTTAATTTATTAGAGCTGCTTGGTTATCTGTTCACATGGGAAACATAATTATGCAAATTCTGGCAATCGCAGAACAGAAAGTTACAATAGCAAATAAAGAAAATAACCATTTTATGTGCTACAGTACGCCGCCCATTCGCAAATCAAAAAAATATCTGTCAACTTTTGAGGTGAATTCCAGAACTACATGCAAGTATTAGAAGGGGATTAATTATTTATCCGCAATATGTAATTATACTGATGCAAAGTACTATAACATTTTCTACATATATAACTGCAACATTTGATTTTAAGTTATCTGTAACTACTACATGTAATTCAGTTTCGTCTGGAAGGTTTCACAGTCTGGTAGTGTGAAACAACTGACCCACTTCTGATTCGCTAATACACATGAAATCGTGTCAAATATTTAAAAAACCGAGCAAGCTTGACAGTTTGTACCGGTATTTGTGTCTTTCCTTGGCGTGACAGTTGCAGCTCTTATCGAAGATAGCTTTGGCATTGTCAGCTCTCCATGGTTGAGCTTTGAATTACCCAAGCTAGATTTTTTATATTTTACGACACACCTACTACCCTTCCTTCCAGTATAAAATTTAGTACTAAATTCAGTGTGCAAGGATATCATTTTTGCCTTTGAAGTATCTTTTTCATGTGCATTTGTCAAAGCGCTGAAAGTCACGAATTTCCGGCTTACTAAAATTTATCTAAAAATCTATTTATTCTTGATGTTTTACATGTTTCGGGTTCACAAAATAACAAACTGATGAACCGCTAAAAATCATAATGATACGATAAAGCATTTCGCGCTACGGGAGTGTTGAATTTGAATAATTTATGGCAGAATTCAATGGCGGATCTGACCCGAAAACGGCAAATCACATTTTGCCAGATTTCTCGAAAACAAAAACGTTTTGGAAAGTTTTATTGTGATTGTCGATGATCAAAAAGGTTAAATGATTCTCGTTTTACCAAAAGGTATTTCTGGACAAAATTCTAAAATATAATTAAACTCCACTACATGTATGCTACATGTATGTGTCACTCCTCCAGGTCAAACAAACTGTAATCTTGCCATATGCTAGTCCCCATTGTGACACTCCCCCAGGTCAGTACAAACTGTAATCCTACCATATGCTAGTCTCCATTGTGACACTCCTTCAGGTCAGTACAAACTGTAATCCTGCCATATGCTAGTCCCTATTGTGACACTCCCCCAGGTCAGTACAAACTGTAATCCTGCCATATGCTAGTCCCTATTGTGACACTGCCCCAGGTCAGTACAAACTGTAATCCTGCCATATACTAGTCCCCAAATTAATAAGAATTGTAATCCTAGCATATGCGAGTGTTGACAAGATGTCGAGCGGGATATATACATTAAATTGCAGTATAAGTATCTGTGTCATTCCAACCTATTCCCGGGTCAGCCTACGCAGCCACCTCCGCAGATGCCGCTGACCCAACTCCAATCCAACCCGGAACTACTCCATCGTATCCTAAGACGAAAGGATGCCGACGACGACGAAGTATCTGTGTCAGTAATTTGAGATCAATTGTCCCTTTAGTGCGTGTGTGTGAGTAGAAACAAAATTACTGTTGTTGCTTGTTGTGGTTCCATGTCAATCAACTGGAGTTTTTGAAAAAATCCCTTTTAATGTCATGCAAATTTATATGTTGTTGTCATCATTCACCTTGTAGAATGAAAACAATCATACAATAATTATACAGTAGACATAACACATAAAAATGGCCAACAACTACAGTACATTACACTCCCGTCATCTTACCTGCAATTGCTAGTTGATAAGTTCCAATTTTGTTTGCTGTGTCGCCATTAGCAACAACTCTGTCAGCACCAACTACAACTGCTGACACTCTTTTTTCCTTCATAGCCATGGAAACCATAGAATCTGCAATCAGTGTTGCTGGCATTTTTTCGTACACCAACTCGTAAGCTGTTAGTCTTGATCCCTGGTTGTAAGGTCTCGTCTCTGTACAAAACACATGTTCCAGTTTATTGCAATTATGTAACGCTCTAACAACTCCAAGTGCTGTACCATATCCTGCTGTTGCTAGGGAACCAGTGTTACAGTGTGTTAGCACCCTTACGGAACTTTCTTTGGAGGTTTTCAAAATATCTTCGGCTCCAAATCTACCAATAGCCTTGTTGTCACTTATATCTTTCTCAAGCATTTGTTCAATCTCGACAAGGAGTTTACTCTTGATCTCCATCGGGTCATCAGTATGTTCAGCTTGTAGCTTAACAAATGTAATCAAGTGGTTAGCTGCCTCTGTAATGTTAACAGCTGTCGGCCTGGCAGTTTTCAGGTATTCCAGTTTATCCACCACAAAGGTAACCAGATCACTGGCAGTGTTAAAGTCCCTTGCAACGAGCTCAATGGCAACACTTAGACTTCCCACTATGGCAATAGCTGGAGCACCTCGCACCTTGCAAGAAAAAATGTAAAAAGACAATATCACTCACTTCTTAATCTTGGAACATCCAAATGCATCAACTACGATTCTGGAGGTATCAAATGACATTCCTGTACCCAAAGCTGTGCTTCATATACAGTACTTAGTTCTAGCTTTGCGTACTGCAAGTGTAACAATTAGGTTCTCTGAATCCTGGGTTCCTTATACGCAGATTGCACCAACACAGGGGCAGTACACACCTATGGTGCTCCTTATACAGATATTACAGTTGCACAAGAGCAGAACACACCTATGATGCTCCTTATACACAGATTACTCCTGCACAGGGGCAGCACAAACCTATGGTGCTACTTATACACAGATTACACCTGCACAGGGGCAGAACACACCTATGGTCCTCCTTATACATAGATTACACCTGCACAAGAGCAGTATGCACCTATGGTGCTCCTTATACAGATATTACAGCTGCACAAGAGCAGAACACAGCTATGATGCTCCTTATACACAGATTACTCCTGCACAGGGACAGCACAAACCTATGATGCTCCATATACACAGATTACACCCGCACAGGGGCAGCACACACCTATGGTGCTACTTATACACAGATTACACCTGCACAAGAGCAGCACAAACCTATGATGCTCCTTATACAGAGATTTCAGCTGCATATGAGCAGAACACACCTATGGTGCTCCTTGCACACAGATTACACCCGCACAGGGGCAGCACATACCTATGGTATTCAAAATATACAGTTTACACCAGCACAGGGGCAGTACACACCTATGGTGCTCTAAACATACAGATTGCATCACGACAAGGACAGCACACACCTATGGTGTTTCGTATACACACATTGAGAAGACTCACTAGTGCCATAACATTCTAGTGCCATTGGCCAAGAACATTGATAGCAGCAACCTTCTCTATTGATTCAGCAAATTGGTCTAAATTTAAAGTTTAATTAACATAAATTTTACATGTATGATGAAGTATTGGTAGTGTTTTTTTTTAACAATAAGGGTAAATAGCCTGTTTCAGTGATAAAGCCATAAGAGAGAATAAAAAAAAAGAAAGAATTACACACGCAATAAAAATATCTACTGTAGCTGGTGACCATATGGTTTTTCTTAAACTGGTTTACAGTAGAGTATCAATTTTTCTTTAGTTGCCAATTAGCAACCAATTGAATGAATGATGACTTTTATTCACAAAATATACAATTATTTACAATTTTACCTGCAGGTAGCAAAAGCTAGTCGAGGCAGTAGATAAGTCACGGTATACGGTAATTATACAAATGTCATAATTATATTATATAGGGCCGGGGTGTCCTTCTTTCTTCCAGATGAGTGCTTATCAGGGCAATCTTTTCATTTTCATCTTGATCTGTCACGGAGCAGAAATAGAATGGGTTTTTTTCAGATGGTTATCAAGTCAGCTCAAAACACAAAACTGGGACTGGGTGCCTCACTTGAACGGAAATTGTAAGCAAAAATATAATTGATCGTCATATCGGGAGTTCCCTTATATGGTGGGGCAAAGAGTAGAGTTTTTTAACAGCCATATTGGGTTGGGTTTGAATTTTGACAACTATATATATCGAATTGACATTCACTGAAAACCGACGTACGGCATACAGGATTCATACAGTTGTTCCCAAACAGTTTTTAATCGAAAATTACATGTTTCCTAGATTTTATTTTTATTTTTTGTCTATTGTATATATTTCTCAATATTTTTTAAAAAAACATCTGTTACAAGCTAGAGATATGGACAGACACGTGATCGTCTAAAGCTGTTGCTATGATATCATTAGTTCTGTTGCTATTTTGGTCCCACAATATTACAGCCATGCTGATTGGCTTACTGACTGCCTTTTATCTTCCAACTACAAAGACCAGCCAATCAGAATACTTATAAGACATAACACCGAGTGTTGCACCACAAAACTGAAACCGGCCAAAATGCACCAAAATTGCATAAAAGCTGATTTTTGCTACTTCTGTGTCAGTGAAACTGCGCGGATTTGTGCCACAGAAAGCAAGACAAGCAAACAGATATGGTTTGGAGAGAAAAAGGCAAGTATGGCTGTCACACATCGGGGAGAACGCTTCGAGCCGAACGCAACTATGGAACCTCAAACCCTACAGAAATCGTTGTGAAACAGGTTCGGAATATAGCGAATTTAAGTGCTAACGGTGTTGAAAATTTTGTTGATGAAAACGACTTCGATGATGGAATTGGCACGTTAAAGAATCTGGTTGTTTCCGGGGAAATATTATCAACGCGAAGAAGACGATTTGCTAGAGGTGGAGAGATTCAGTACTCGCTTGGCAAGCAAAAGCGATGGCTTATCCCTGAAATTGTCAAGACACAATCGCTCGATGAATATTGCACCGAAGACGAAAAACCTGTCGGAACCATTACAGTTGTTGAGCGGCGTGTACATGGCAGTGAAGCTCAGCGACACAAAGGAGATTGTGAATCTGTGTACGATAGTCGAACGAACAGTATTCGAAAACCAAGCCATCGCTTTGCACATGTTGGTGATTTGGAAACAGAAAACCAGGTTCCTTGCTTGCGTTACGAGATTTGCCGGGCTTATCCCGAGTCATCGTGGCCCAGGAATATGAGAAATATGAGAGGAGGCTGCAGTTGTCCTGCATGCTGTGGTAATTTCAGAAACCCGAACAAATCTGCTTCCAAGAACAAACACTTCAAGAACAAAGGGTTTCGATGGGGCAATTTCCGTGAACACGACCTGGTCCATGTAGAGAACGAACACGATCGTGATGACGCGACTCGTTTTTATCAAAAGGGCAAAAGATCAAGAAAGCAAGAGATAAATGGTTCTGGTAAAGTAAGAGTGGTTTCTGCCGTAGATGTGAGGAAATTCACGACAGGTTTCAGCAATGAAACCTGTGGCAATGAAACCTGTTCTGTCTTTGATATTGGCAGTTACATTGATGGCCTGTTGAAGGATAAGGCTTCCTGTGATACAAAGGTGCCACAGGCAACCCAAGTTAAGTTCCCTGCAAAGTCATCTGCAAGAAAGATTTTTGTCCCAGAGGCTGTTGCTGCAGACTGTATCGTTTATTCTAAATCAGTAGACCCTGTTCCGAAGTTGATTCTCTTTCCTGAGAAAAAACTAAGCAAAAAGCTTGAAATCATTCAAACTAACACAGAACCTAAACATTTGAAGGAGACCTGGGGCCAGTTTTACCAGGAGGGTATGTCACATCCAAGAAAGTTTGCCATAGACTTAACCACTTTGACTTCCTGTCATCAAAACAATGTATCTGTTCTTTTTGAACAACAAGAGAAGGATGTTAATAGCTCTGAAGTAATAAGTATTTGTGTCAGTCTTGTTGCTAGTGACACCTTAGCAGATTCACAAGAACTGTGTTCATATGCCTCAAAAGAGTTTGTAAAGAATTTAGACACCATCGCCAAAGATGATATCTTGTTCAATGTTAAGGACATTATTGATGTTGCAGTTCAGGCTGTTGACAAGTCTATTGCAAAAGGGAATTCTCAACAGAAATCTGACAACACATGTAAGAAACCAAGAACTGGCCATGTGATCAAGGCTTTTGAGATGCTTAACAAAGCTCTTGGTTGGGAAATGGTTCCTACCACAGCTACAGAAGCACTGCAGGAGATCAAGCAGAAGTGCACATTCTCTTGTTCTATGGACACAGACAGTGTTGCTAATAATGAGCCATGTTGTGGCATTTGTTTCATGGATTTTGACTATGATGGTAAGTAAAGGCCTCATGGACAAAGATATTTCTTAAATGTATTTTTCATGATATCAGACATAAATAGACTTGAATGATTCAACTTGATCTTTAAACAGGCAGAAGGGGGGGGGATTTTTTTCAAAAAAATTTCTGGGGATTTTGAAATTTCTGAAAGGTAGCAACTCTGTTACATATATATTTGTTAACATATATTTTGAAGTGTAAATGGATTTGACTACCCCTTCTGGCTTTTTAAAAAAATATTAATTTTATTATAACTTTGAATTAGATTCTAGTGCAAATATGTTTTTCCCTCTTTTTTTTTTACAAGAAATTGCTTTAATTTATTTTGTATTCATGTGAAGCTATTACACTGCACATGGCATTTTGCAGCTGTCAGATATTAAATATTTCTGAGATTAAACTTATCATATTTCTGTTGTTTTACATGTTTTCGAATTTTACAAAAATTTCCAATATAACGGCCTTTATCCAATCTGGTAACCATGGCAACAGTAAGATCATCATGTGATCAGCTTCAAATGATTATTTTGCAAAAAGACTATCGTGTGTATATACAATTGTTTTTTAGACTGCGATCAAGCTTTGCCTTTCACCTCACTGAAGACTTGTGGGCATGGTTTCTGCAATGAATGCTGGGAAACCTACCTGAAAACACAAATCTATGAAGGCAGGGCCCCAGTCTTATGTCCTGGCTATGAATGTAAGAGTCCTGTGGATGATGTTACCATTATGGCCCTTGTTCCTTCATGGTATGGCAGGTACATGAAAAAGTCTCTCAACAAGATCCTTGAAACAAGCCCTGAGTGGATTTGGTGTCCTGCGAATTCTTGTGAATTGGTTGTCAGGGTAACAAAAGCTGGAACTGTGTTCCAGACAGGGAACAGTGTCTCACACAGGTGAGTGTTCACCAGATTTTAGAGGATGGGTTTTAGTTTTTATGGAATTAAGGGTACCAATCTTGTATAAAATTTGTGTTGTTCATTATTGCAGTAAAAAAACAAGAGGCTACGTAGTAGCCTACACTCGCGCCAAATGATTGTTTGGGAGACACAAATAACAAAAAAAATAATAATAAAAGTAACGGAGGTTATTTTTAGACTCGCTTGTGCACAGCGCAGCACGAGTAATAACAGTACTGAGAATTTGCTTTTGGTATATGAATGATATATATACTGCAATACCATTACTAACAGTACATAACCATCAGAATTAGTTAAAAGCGATTTGTTTTAGTTGAGTTAGTTTTGTCCTACCTGATATAACTGGCCCTGGCTGTTGATACATGTAATGGAAAAGATACATTAGGCATGGCACTGGAAAATAACATGATTGTTTTTCTCAAGATTGCCAAAATTAAATAATCTTCTAAGTTTATTACTGTTAATGGGTAGATAAACTGTAAAAAATGTATTGATTTAAACGTTGTTGTGCTTTTTAATACAGTGCATTTGAGGAGCCCCTCATGGTACCCTGTGCATGCAGCACAACATCGTGTCACCTCTGCAAGCAGGAAGCCCATTGGCCTGCATCCTGTGCCCAGACACGTCAGTTCAACTCCATCTCCAAGGCATATGAAGATATTTTGAAGGAGGAAGGAACAGATTTAATTACCTCAGTTCAGGTGGGCTGCTAATACTAGTTAGATCAACAGCTTCTTCTCTTTGTATTGCTAGAATTACTAAAATCATTGAAAGGGAACCCATATGTTGTTGACTAATCATATTGTTTCATGTTGTCAATGTCAATTAGAACTACATATTGTATAGATTTTAGTAATTATGTCAACTTGAAAGTGGTTGTAGAAAACATAATTTGTGTTGAATGTTTTTTTCTGTTTTACTGGAAAACCTTACAAGTACAATACAGCACAGTTTATAGTAAAACTACTAACCTTTCACCGTGCATTCCTTGGACAGAGACATGAAGCTGTTGATCTACTGTTGATCTCAAACATCTATCCGGTACTTAAAAAAGAACCTACACATTTCTTAACACACAAACCGAAGAAATCTTGCAAGAAATCTTGTCAGCTAATTTCCAAAAAATCCAGTTTGGTGTCCAGATTGGCAAGTAAGCCAAATCAACTAGAAGTTGAAACACTTTCAGTTGATCTGTCCTTTAGCATATAAACCTGTCAGTTAGTTTATTGCTTTTTGTTTGCAGTATATCCGCTTTTACTATTCTAAAGGTGGACAGAAAATCTTATCAGGTCTCACGACCCAATTGACAAAGGCCTTTGAGGGCCTGTGGTTTATCGCCCTTTATAATAATATTTAAGATATCACTGTTGTCCTACTTATTGTCATATTTGTCATATTTTTTTACATCTAGGTACGGAAGTGTCCCAGCTGCAATTACCCAATTCAGAAGGACAGGGGATGTAACTTCATGTATTGTATCATGTGCAACACTGCCTACTGCTGGAATTGTCTGGTAATAATGGAAAAACATGGTGCCACTTACAACTGCAAAGCACCACCCAGAAAGTCAGAAGAGGTTTCAATACCAATTGATTTTGTACCAGACAAGTTTAATGCTGTCATAAATGTTGCCATTAAGGTATGTCATTTACTAATAATAGTAATAATAATAATAATTAATAATTTAATACTTATATTGGCCATTTCTTTTTTAATAATAAATGCGCATTACAATTTTATATTACATCCTGAACAAAAAATACATGCAATAATGATTTCAATAAAATAGTCAATGCATTACAACTTCTAAATCCTAACCTAAGTCTGATCATTAAAATATAGCTTATACTGCATAGGTATTTGAAATAAGAATGTTTTCAAAGCCAGCTTAAAAGTTTCCATGGTGTTCAAAGTTGTTATTGACAGTTGTAATTGTAATAATAGTAATAATAACAATAATTAATAGTAGTAATAATAATAATAGCAATAATAATGATAATATTAATAATAATAATAATAGTATTAGTAATAGTAATAATAATGATGCAACTATTTAGTACATTGATTTAAAATTACTGGAAAAACACGATATGAATAAAGTCAAGGGCCGTGGAGGGATGGGAGGGGGAGCACTTTTTTTAAATCTACATCCATTGCTGGCTTAAAAGTGTAATTTTATTGCACTCAAACAGAATTTAGGAGGCAAATTGTTAAGGATTCGATTGTTTGCTCTCTTTATAAGTAAAAAACAAACGTTCTCGCCCCATATTGGCCATCAGGTGCAACCGAATAACAGTATTGATGTCTTGTTATTTCATTTTTTCTTTCAGAACCATATTGCCAGGAACAGCAAGATGTTTAAGTTCAAACAAGCTGTGAGCAATATTCAAAGGATGTTATCAACTCCAACAGTTCGATTTCCTCAACTCGTCTCCAGACGTGTGCGTAGAAAAGGATTTGCAAGTGTGGCCCGCAAATGCAAAGAACGGAGTAGAATGGGCAGTTGTGAACTGGTGACTAGTCTCCAGTCTCTAGCAGACTTCAAATACATGTGTCATTTCGTACTTGAAGGAACTGCTAAGGTTGTGTGCCTGTCACAGAATAAGTGTAACAGACGCAATCTGAGCCGCTGGATGTTCCAGTTGCAGTTTGTTACTGATCAGATTAACAGTCTGGTTACTGAACGTAGCAAGGAGCTGTGGTTTGAACAGGAAGCTGGGATTAAGCTACAGCAATGGTGCAAAAATGGAAGAATTTGTATTTCTGCAATCAGGAAGCTCACTCAAAGTTAAATGAATGAAGTACTGGCATATTGCAGCTTCAGATGCTTGGACAATGGTGCTCATTTTTCTGTTCCTATTTTCTTTTCTTTTCTATTTTTCCCATTGTACACTGTAATCCTCCCTTTACTCTTTAGTACATTAAAAAATAAATCCTGGTCTGGTGTCCTGATGTGATTGGTTGTATGGTTTATTAGTTATTTAATTAATTGCCCTTCTCATTATTTTTATTATTAAAATAAAAGAAATAATCTTGTATTTTGTTGAGTGTACAAATAAACTTTTTGTGAGAGAGGATGTTTGATTATTCAAATAAGATAAAGGATAAAAAGTCTATATCATAAGTTTATAATAATAGTATAATGATATTTGTCAACAATATATTTCGATTTAACGACGAAACGTCTTGCGATCTTAATTATTGAATATTAAACTGCGATACCCCAAAACATGCTTGTATTTCATGTATAAATGTTAAGCTGGAGGTCAGGAAAGCTTGCATGAAATATTAGTGCGTTTGCTTGGATAATAATCACTATTCATTTGCCGCACACCCTGGCAATGAAAAATGCTCCCGACCTCACTTTTTTTATTTTTTATAATTTCAAAATATATATATATTTTCAATTGCTCATGCCGTTACATCAATTTTTTTAAGTATGCGCGTGCTTGTGATCGACGTTTCTCATTCCAAACTCCTCAAAATTTGCGTGGCGCTTTTACACATGTTAATTGACGCCATTTTCATTCCATTCAACACGAGGATGGAAGGTTACGGTTGAAAATTTCTTTTGTCTGCGAATATTATTCTTTATTATATGGCCACGATAGTACGCGCGCTCTGATTGGTTCTTGATAGGTCTGTATTTCCCGTAATGCCCACGGGC
>JANSTR010146443.1:0-11372 GCA_025434805.1 Antipathozoanthus remengesaui | reverse complement strand
TATTCAGTGAAGGCTTAAGATTTGCAATGTAAATTGCTTCTAGAAACTTTCTGGTTTTCCAATGTGTGGCCGAATTTCGGAGTTGTATCTAGACTCTTCATGTTCGGATTGTCTTATTTCAAAATTCTACACGTTCTCTAACATAGTCTGCTTTTGCAGGCCTTGCATGTGCCATGGTATGTAACACGTGGACACGTGCTTCACTTTGTCATTCAAGTTAAACAAGGATCTAATTTGACGGATTAACCATATCATCTTGAGCTTGAAATGACCTTTAGTAAAAAAAAGTTATTTTTATCGAAAATTTTGTGGTCTCGTTTTCGTTTTGTCGGCAATATGGTAGACGGATTGTGATAATTTTACGTTCGTCGAATCATTTTGTTGGTGTAATGGCCTCATCTTTTTTGGGGGTCATACAATCTTGAATTGTCTTGTTGGGTAACCCGCTCTGCGGAATGTGTTTTGGATATTTGCGTCCAAGTTTTGTGATATTCGTTTTGCTCGGTGGAGGGCAGTAAGGATGGCATTTCTTTTGTAGTGTTTGGGAATTTGAGATGACCATTGTGTCTGGAGTTTTCTTGGTTTCTTCTAGACGGAGGTGTTAAATGTCACACAAATTCGATAACTTCCAAGAAACTACCGTGGAAAACATCAAACTTAGACCTATCTTTAGCACTTGCGGAACATACTATTACCTAGCAGCAAAAGGCCTGGCCCAAGTATCTCGCACCATTTACTGAAAACAAGTATACAATTCGCTCATCGTCTACAAGACCGCACTCTAGAGGATGATGAAGTCCTGATAATGTATCCTCAAGTCTCTTTGAACGAAACCATACAAGACATAATCAACAAGATATATGTAGAAGACAGACTACCCCATCTCTCTAGCAAGTGCGTGTTTAAACGTCTTCTCTACAAGATAACCCAAGGAACTGTCTTTTCCTTTGATAGTAAACTATATAAGCAGTTTGATGGTTGTGGAATAACCCACTTTTACCCGCCCTAGCTAATATTTTCATGTGTAGGCTTGAAGAAGATGTCGTGACCCCCATGTCTCCCCCTTTTACGACCGCTATGTAGACGATTGTTTCACAAAGAGATCAAAGTCCAATCCGGACATGTTGTTAGAGTCCTTAAACACACATCACAAGAACATTGTGTTTACTGTTGAAGAAAATCCTAATCATTTCCGTGACACAAAAGTCGAATACTAGGACTGATCATTTAACACCTCCGTGTACAAGAAACCAGGAAACTCCCGACACACTAGAAATCTCAAACCAAACACTACAAAAGAATTGCCATCCTCACTGCCCTCCACTGAGCAAAACGAATATCACAAAACTGGACGCAGAAATCCAAAACATCCAAAACACGTTCCGAAGAGCAGGTTACCCACTATGGTTTATTAACAAGACAATTCAAGATTGTATGACCCGCAAAGAAGATACATATTATACCAACAAAATGGTTCGACGAACGTAAAACTATCACAATCCGTCTACCATATTGCCGACAAAACGAAAACAAGACCACAAAATGTTTCCGAAAACTAACTTTTTTCACTCAAGGTCATTTCAAATTAAAGATTATATGGTTAACCCGTCAAATTAGTTCCTTGTTTAACTTGAAGGACAAAGTGAAGCATGTGCCCAACGTTATATGTTGGGAAAACGTGTAGACATTTTGAAATAAGACAATCCAAACATGAAGACCCTAGATACAACTCCGAGCCGGTCCGCCATATTGCCCGAAACAAAGAGCACAGTTTTTGACTGGGAAATAATCAATTCGGCCACACATTGGAAAACCAGAAGGTTTCTAGAAGCAATTTACATTGCAAATCTTAAGCCTTCACTGAATAAGCAAATTCAGTGCTTTGAATTGTCCCTCTTCCCAAGGGGAATAACTTAAAAATTACTATTTTATGTAACTGCATATAAACATTGAAACCAATCAAAACCGCGAAATACCTGATGATGGTCAAGTCGACCGAAAACGTTTGTTTTCTATATCTATAACAAAATGTTTAGCCTTATTATATTTTTATTAATTTATTTGTTGTCTCTTGATGAACGATTCCCATGTGACAATGTTGAAATTCTTTGGTGAACTGAGTGATAAGTTATACGCTTCCAGGCCTCACAATGATTAATGGGAGAGCAGTTATAAGGTTAGAGGGGAACCTTTAGTGCAGCGAGTTTTTAAGACAAGGTTTCTTGCTCTGTTTGGAAAGGTGAAACCCTTTCTTTGATTCCAGGTCGCCATCACACAGAGGGAGCCAACTTGGATTATCAGCTCCAGCTTGAGATCTGGAAGGGCAATCTGGGAGGAGCGCTGGAGTTGGCTGCTGATAATAAACAGCTTATTGACTGGCTCGTAGCACTGAGTCCCTTGGGTAAGAAAAATGATTAATTCTAGTCCGAGAATAATTACTTGATATTTCATTCTTTGTTTTAGGCTTATTATTTACTTCGTTTTGATGTTTAGAGCAGCAATAAGATTGTAGATAGCCTGCGAGTCATACCATTTTACTACCTGAAGTTAACGCATATTTGAACGTATATGGACATGCAATTTGCGGGTAATAAATGAATAAAGTGTCATATCAATTATTAGTGTTTGATAGGTTAGGTAATCACTCAGAGGTTTGCTATCACATTATTGGAAGGTCTGTTATCACATTTTTGGAATGAAAACGACAGACACAAAGACCAGTAGACAGCCAGACAAACACTAACCGAATATATATTATAGGCACATCAACATTTACCTTCATGACTCTGTTTCTTATGTATTTCGCAGCTGGCCATGATGTTTGGTTAAATACAGTTGAGACGTACGCCGGCCAGTTGGCATCGCAGGGTGCACACCAGCGAGCAGTATTGTATTACCTGGCCTGTCACAAAGTTTATCAAGCCATTGATGTCTTTGAAAAGCAGGGAATGTATAGGTTTGTTTGTACTGTCTTGTACAGTTCTGTTCCTCACTGGGCAGTCTGATAATGTGTCTCTGTTTGTACTGTCCTGTACGGTTGTATCCTCATTGGGCAGTCTCATGTTGCTTTGTGTTCACTACACTGAATGACATTTTGTTGCATTCTTGCACTGTATTACACTGCAGGGCGGATCAATGTATCTAGTTGTGTATTTAAAGCAATCCACTTCCCTTTCTTGCAGAGAAGCTATAGCTCTGGCCAAAGTGCGCCTTTCACCTTCAGACCCCGTGCTGTCTGACCTGTACTGCCTGTGGGCACAGAAGCTGGAAACAGAAAATGCTTATGAACAGGCCGCCAAGTGGTAAGTGTGTGAATAGTATTGCGTGTAGACATACCTGTTTGCAAGTCAGCTCATTTTCTCGTCCTTTTTTTATCTGTTTATCCTTTCTTTAAAAGCCCTGTTCTCGAGACTATCGTTGGATTCGTGCCCATTAATCTTTTCACTTTCTCAGTTATCTTGGAGCACATCTGCCGGCTGATGCGGTTCGCGTTTTGGCCCGCCGTGGTGATGTGGCATCGCTCGCCAATGCTTTGGAAGTACGTATATTTTAATCTTAAAAGATTAATTATCGAGTTCTCAACATCGTAACCATGCAGCATTATATAAACTGTGCACTCTACGATTCTATTATAACCAAATTCTCAAACCGTTGTCATTCAACAGGTCGCTCTGTTGTGCAGTGAAGGGGAACTTGCCACTTCTCTTGCTATCCGCTTGAGCTATGCCTTTCTCCTTGTTGCAAATTGGTCAGATGCCTATCACGTATTAGCGAAGTGTCCCAGTGCCAAGGTGGATTAATGGGAAATAGAATAACGATATAATAATGGTAGAATAGTGGTAGCCAACTACCAAGAGTGCAATATATCGTGGACTGAACAAGTTAAAACATCATTTGTGTCATTAAGAAAATAGAATAACGTTAGAGTGATGATAGCTAGCTAAACAATTGTAGATTGGATGGGTTAACCAGCGTTTATGTAATTTATATTCATTTATTCCCTTAAAATTTTATTATTGTTAGCTTTATTGTTTGAGGCCACCGCCCGGGTTAATTTAGAATTTATCTTTACGAACAATTTAGCCATTCTTCCAAAAGTATTAATTATTCATTTGCTCTGTTATATTCTAACCCCTATTTAAGTTGGTTCTCGCGGTCGCTGTAGGAATGTGGAAGGGCCATTGGGAGTACGTATCCCAACTGATAGCAAATGATGTTACCATGTTAATTGTATTGAATTGGGAGTACGTATCCCAACTGATAGTAACTGATGTTACCACGTTGATTGTATTGAATTCGGAGTACGTATCCCAACTGATAGCAACTGATGTTACCATGTTGATTGCCAGGTACATGTCCTCGCTGTACGCACTCACCAGTTGATGATAACTGAGCTGCGAAATTCTACAGTTATTGAAGGTGAAGAATTTAATGGAAAATCCTCTCAAGGAGATGATGACATGTCAAACGGTGACATGTGTGGAAAAAGAATGATTTCAGACATGATCGGTAAGTTGACAATTCTTACCCTGGCCTTGTTGTATTTTCTAGTTGCGTTCTTTGTGGCTTAGTACTGCAAAAATACACTTCATGATGAAACGAAGGAATGAGATTGTTTATTGCATCCAGCGTCTGAATCGTCCCAATATAAATATAACTGGTTAGTGCCTCTCGTCACTGTCAATCTTAGTTCAATCCCCGGGCTTGACAAGAAGCATCGCCATGGCTCCTAAGCTAGCACACGTGTCAATAAATTGTGTTAACTTTACCCATTTGTTCTTTTTAGAAGACACAAACTTCGATCCAACTATGGTGACTGCAAACTGTCCGTGGATCATGCAGTCCGATGCACCTTCACAACCGTGGTTTCTAATGTTGTTACTCACACACTGGAATGATGTTCGCGACCTCAAACTGGATCAAGATGGATTATTTATTGCGCACCAGTCACTGTCTGAATATTACCAATCTAGCTTCGATGGAGCTGGATTATTACAACAGGTAGTAACGCACCTAAATTGCCGTAAATTGATCACACCCTGCAAATTAATGGGATCGTTACAGCAAATAGTGTTCACTCAGTTTTTGTCAAACAAATATTTTTGGATATAGTGGTTTAATGGATAAGTTACAGGATAAGTTAAGTTACAGTACATACCTTACTGGTTACTCCCTCTCTTAAGTATTTTTGGAATCGTGTACTGACGTGTTTTCTATCATTTTGAATTACATTAGTTTATCATAACACAAGCAACATGTTTATTTGCACTTTACCTCTCGCCGATATATCGTTTTACTAATGAACTTTATTGCTTTGTCAGGTGCTGATCCGCATGGCTTATGAGGTTAGTCTTGGCTTCCTTTCATCGCTCATGGGCAACTTCAAACAAGCTGCCGTCTATTGGTTGCATCCTCTTACCATATGCAAAAAGCACTGTTTTCTAGATCTCCAAATGCACTTGTGCAATATGCTGTTGCCAAATGGTATAGACTCACTGAAGCGGCTTGCAGACATTGCCAGCTTTCTGTCCAACGGAGAAACTACTGCTGTTGATGACGCATTACTAGAGCAAATATTCAAACACTTCTTTTCGTTTTATTGTTCATCCCTCTTATTCAAACTATGGTGGCGTTGTCCTAAGGCTTTGGCATATGTGTCTCAGGAAACGAGCAGGGTTGATCAAGGAACCCCAAAAGATGTTGAGGCTTCTTTAATGTCACTCTCGCACTCGAGCAATACACCGGTAGGTGGTGTGGATGATTTTGTCAATAGTCTTTCATCCACGGTAAAAATGGGGGAAACGAAGAACGCTCCCCTGCACTCTGTATCCGCGAGTTACACGGACAAACAGTCAGATTGTTATTTAGTTAAACACAGTCTTGCTGAACGATCACAGGACGACCCTGTTATCGGTGAGACTAAGCCAGGCTTCACTGAAGACACACAGGAAGACCCTGTTATCAGTGAGATAAAGCCAAACCCAAGTTACAATACACGGGAAGACCCTGCTATCGGTGAGATAAACCCAAACCCAAGTTACGAAACACATGAAGACCCTGCTATCGGTCAGAGTAGACCAGACTTAGCTGATGATACTCACGAAATTCAAGTTATCGGTGAGAGAAAGATAACCCCAGTTAAAAATACACAGGAAGACATTGGCGATGAACAGACAAATCAAACTGAAGCTAAACAGGCTATCCAAACCATTTACGAAAAACAGGCAGACCAAGCTATTGCAGATTTCAAGAGTTATGGTCCGTACAACTTCACAGGTTCTACAAGGAAATCCGAGAAAACAATGTTAAATAGACTGCAATTGTTTTCCGATGTGGTTCATGAGATGACGAGGAAAGACTTGGTTTTAGACTTGTACCAGTTAGTCAGTGACATTGCTTCAGTCCTCCTGTCTGACAACTGGGCGCTACAGCGGCGGCTGGATGAAGTGAGAAGACTCGTGACAATGAAAAAGTCCAAAAAAATATTGGAAGAAACTATATCTGACAAACGACCAAGAAAAATAAAGACAAAGGAGAACAAACAGGCAGAAATATTTGAGTTAGCCGGTAAATTCGCAGTGTCTTCAGATGATGCAAGCGCTGGAACAGAAGTAGAAATTACTTCCAGTGATACTGGTGCTTATGAAGAGAGTGAGAACGTTGGCCACCGAAACACACAGAAAGATACTGAAACAAGGAAATGCGTTGAGGATGAAACTGTGGATGGTTTGGCTCTCTTGGAGGGGAAATTGATTGAACAACTACATATCTTCCATCACAAGGTGAGTATTTGAAGAAACGAGAGTGGAACAGGAAGATTTTGTCAAACTGTAGTTGGTTTCAGAACTTTGTTTTATTTGAAAAACTTAATTTCTATTTATCTCATCCTTGCATGTGCATCTGTGAGGGGGCGAAAATGTTACTGTTCCACCACCTGTCAGCACGGCTTTTTGGGACTGGGGCAAAGAGTGGGATTACAGTAAACATCTGAATTAATAGTTATGGAATCGTATTAGACCGAAGATCAGATATTTTTGCTTTAATGTAACTTGAGGCTCAATCCGGCAAGACTCGAACAAAAGCGAAGTAAACAGTGGGCTGAGACGAACGACGAATGTTTTGTTTTGAAGGTTTTTTTCAACCTTTGTTTCTTAGATCAGTAGTTTTAGATTTATACCAACATCTAAAGATCGAAATGACATTGCAACAGAACCTGAGTTAGCAGCTTGACTACGAAAGACGATCTATTCTTTGATTTCATTGAAATAAAATCAGATGCGATTTCGCAGACTAGCGAGGTTGGCTGGGTAATACTTGTGTATTCTTGCAACTTCTACCGCTTCTTACAAAGTGTTTTCATACATTTGGATTTGTTGTTACTTAACAGAACGCCAATCTCTCACTATATACAGTAGAATAAGTCTCATCTATTGGCAAATGGTGTCCCTTAAACTGGCTTTCCCAATATGTCTCTGATATTCATAACAACCGTTCCACTTTTGAAACAAAATGTTTGTGGTACTTCTGAGCAAAGTCAGTGTATAGTTACTCTTAGTTATTGAAATGTTGCCCCAATACAAACATCGTTTGTGCTTGAAATCTGACTGTCATGTACAAATGAAGACAATCAGATAAGCCAATAGAGTGACTGTATCAGTTAAGTATAGGTTAAGTTGTAAAGACTACTTCATCGCAAAAACCAAGTAGTCGCAGTTGATTACAAGAGGAATTAAGTATAATTTGCAATAAAAGAAGCCTCCTTAAAATGTTGCAACACAGAGAAGTTCGACTGTATCCAGAAAGCTTATTTTGGAATTATAAAGGTTTAAGTACTCATGTAAAGTTCTAAATGATGAAATTTCTAAACTTTTTGAGCAAGGCACCACCTGAATCACCGTTGTTGCATTTAACTGAAATTCAGTGATTGAAGAATTAGTCCTCGGATGAGATGTGTCGCAAGCAGCCCTTTATTTTAGTCTTTTCAGCTGGCCACCGCAAATTCTACTTGCTATATATTTCTAAATTGGTAAACTGTTTCCCTTTAGGATCTGCCATTTCCAGACACGATGGAATCTGCTCTTGTTGTTGCATACTTATGCATGCATCAGGATCTCCTGTCACATGAAAACCAAGTGAAGCTAATTGGGTTGGCGGAAGCTGTTCTCCGATGGGCTATGAGACACGCTCAGACAAGAAGCGAAATGAACCGTATTGAAGCTTACCTTTCTCTGGTGTGTTGATTGCTGACCTGCTTTTTTGTGAGGTCACATGAAGCTAAGTTATTTTTTGTTGCTAACTTACAGGGACGTACAGAAACATTAAAGGCGTTTTATAGCTTAATGGTAAAGTTGCTATTTGTCATTAATGTACAGAGACGTACGGAAACATATTAAAGGCGTTTTATGGCTTAAGAAACGACGTTGTTGATTGTTATTATCGTGCACAGGCGTACAGAAACATATTAAATGCGTTTTATGGCTTAGTGTTAGGCTTAGGAATAAGGTATACTACAGTTGTTGTATGTTAGTGTTTTGCGGATTTTATAATAACATACATATATTTCAGATACAAAAATGTAATTCAGAACAACAATCATCTAGCACATTTTGCAAAATGTGATTCTAGCTACTGCTTCCCCTGAGAACAATTGACCAACAGTCAACACAAGCAAAAGCAGATTGGTCGTGTGCTGAAACGCTCACCTGGTAATGCTGTGGATGGTCAGTGAGTGCCCCACACCCACAATCCAAGTAGTGATATCAATGGCCAGTGAGTGCCCCACACCCAGAATCCAAGTAATGATATGGATGGTCAGTGAGCGCCCCACACCCACAATCCAAGTAATGATATGGATGGTCAGTGAGCGCCCCACACCCACAGGCCAGGTAATGATATGGATGGTCAGTGAGTGCCTCGCACCCACAATCCAAGTAATGATATGGATGGCCAGTGAGCGCCCCACACCCACAATCCAAGTAATGATATGGATGGTCAGTGAGTGCCTCGCACCCACAGGCCAGGTAATGATATGGATGGTCAATGTGGCCCACACCCACAGGCCAGGTAATGATATGGATGGTCAGTGAGTGCCCCACATCCACAGTCCAGATAATGATATGGATGGTCAGTGTGGCCCACACCCGCAGGCCAGGTAATGATATGGATGGTCAGTGCGTGCCCCACACCAACAATCCAAGTAATAATATGGATGGTCAGTGAGTGCCCCAAACTCACAGTCCAAGTAATGATATGGATGGTCAGTGAGTGGCCCACATCCACAGCCTAGGTAATGATATCGATGGTCAGTAAGTGCATCACAAGTACTTTTCTTGTAATGCTGTGGATGGCAATCCTCTGCCCCTCGCCTGCTGTCATGGTAATGCTGTGGATGACCATCGTGTACCCCTCATCTACTGTCATGGTAATGCTGTGGATGACCATCCTGTACCCCTCATCTACTGTCATGGTAATGCTGTGGATGGTCAATCTGCACCCCTTATCTACTGTCCTAGTAATGCTGTGGATGGTCAATCTGTGCCCCACACCTACTGTCCTAGTAATCTGTGGATGGTCAATCTGTGCCCCACACCTACTGTCCTAGTAATGCTGTGGATGGCTATCCTGTGTCCCACACCTACTGTCCTAGTAATGCTATGGATGGCCATCCTGTGCCCCACACCTTCTGACCTAGTAATGCTGTGGATGGTCAGTGTGGCCCACACTCACAGGCCAGGTAATGATATGGATGGTCAGTGAGTGCCCCACACCCACAGTCTAGGTAATAATATGGATGATCAGTGAGTGCCCCACACCCACAGTCTAGGTAATAATATGGATGATCAGTGAGTGCCCCACACCCACAATCCAAGTAATGATATGGATGGTCAGTGAGTGGCCCACATCCACAGCCTAGATAATGATATGGATGGTCAGTGAGTGCCCCACACCCACAGTCTAGGTAATAATATGGATGTTCAGTGAGTGGCCCACATCCACAGCCTAGCTAATGATATGGATGGTCAGTGAGTGCCCCACACCTACTGTCCTAATAATGCTGTGGATGACCATCCTGTGCCCCTCACCCACTGTCCTGGTAATGCTTTGGATGGTCAATCTGTGCCCCACACCTACTGTCCTGGTAATGCTTTGGATGGTCAATCTGTGCCCCACACCTACTGTCCTAGTAATGCTGTGGATGGTCAATCTGTGCCCCACACCTACTGTCCTAGTAATGCTGTGTGGATGGTCAATCTGTGCCCCACACCCAATGGTAAATGTGAAATGTTTAGTAGAACTATTACACCTTTAGAGTTTCATGTTATATGTGTAATTAGGTTGTAGGAGGCATAGGGTTCTTCTTCAGGACCGTCAGTTAATGGTACGTTCTCAGATTCCCCTCGAAATTGACATGTCCGTTTCAGTGGATAAGTTTAACTCTAAAGGAAGAAGATGACATTCTACTTGTTAACAGTTAAAACAATGCTGAATTCAAATAAATTAAAACTTATATTTAGCCCTCTTTATAATTTCTTACATGTTAAAGCAATTCCGTTATATGAATCCTAAATAAAAGTAACAGCGAATTCATCGATTAGAGATTTTGGATTTGATTGTTACAATTTGTTTTCTAGCTTAATATCTTTATTGGTGATGTTTTGTGGTTTTCTAAATTGGAACAATGAACAAGCCTTATAATTTCAGTTGTATAATATTTCTACACATACTTTTGCATCTTTATGTTTTCAGTTATGTTCTAACGCAAGTATATCAGACCATTTTGCCTACTCATTCGTTGTTTAGCTGCCGACAAACTACATTTACCAACAAGATAAAAATACTAACGATATCCCGGCATCGTAGCAGGTGGCCTTGTTTGTTAGTTACAAGAGTTCATATCAGCAGGTGGCCTTGTATGTTAGTTACAAGAGTTCACATCAGCAGGTGGCCTTGTATGTTAGTTACAAGAGTTCACATCAGCAGGTGGCCGGCCTTGTTTGTTAGTTACAAGAGTTCATATCAGCAGGTGGAAATGTTCAGTTTTGACGCTGCGTCATTGCGGCAATCAAACGTCGCATAAGATAAGTAATTTGTGTAAAGCTTGAAGGAATATCGCGGTACTCCAGAGTCATCCCCACGTGCTGTGCTGTGTTCAAATTTAAGAAAATTGAGCTAATTAAAGACGATTACTAAATCATTTCGGGGATGTATTATTATTATTCTGGTTTTCGTTGAGAATGCGATAAGTATGTTTAATATCCTTAAGATTTTAATCCAATATTTTAGCTAAACACTGACAATGAATTACGAAAACCACGTTCTGATTGTTATGAATTTCCCATGCACGGTATACAATTTTACAAGTGAATTGCGAC
>JANSTR010146432.1:0-11374 GCA_025434805.1 Antipathozoanthus remengesaui | reverse complement strand
CTACTCTACTCTACTCTACTCTACTCTACTCTACTCTACTCTACTCTACTCTACTCTACTCTACTCTACTCTACTCTGCTCTACTCTACTCCCATCGTTGCCTTCTAAGTGTATTTTCTTGTACTCAAACCAGAATTTTGGAGGTCATAGTCTTTAGACTTGTATATTGTTTCTTTTTTTTTAATAACAAAACAAACGTTCGCGCCCCAGCTCCAGTACTGTCGCAAGGTAAAACCGTTTCTTAAGTCACCCAATAGAAGGTCAAGAGATTGGACCAACGTCTTTTATTTAAACGTTCCTATCCAAGGATCGACGGTGTGGCGAAAGACGATCTCGTAAAGTTCAACACTTGACCAGGCCGGTGATTGAACCCTGGAGCGAATCTGCTAGTGGCTCTTGCCAACTCTCAAGTCTCACGGTTTTGCCGTGACACTAATGATTTTCAGCTAAATCTCACGATTTTTGGAAAACCTCCCGTTCTTCTCTTTAATCGTTGTTCAAGAATCAAGCCATTCTCGAAAACAAATTCTGCCACAAAGAACAAGTAAATCCAGGTCGGCCTAGGGACTGAGTGAGCCCCAAGAATTTTCATTTTAATTTGAATAAATGTTGTGTTAAAAAAACTCTTATGGTATTTTTATCATGTTCTACACCGAAAAAGGCCCGCCTTTTTTGCGTAGCCCCCAAAAATATAGATAATAGTCAATCTCCAGATTTATACTGAAATCTCCAGATTTTTTTGCTTCCAGCTCCAGAATTTCAGTGCTTCAAGGTTGAGAGGTCAGCGATATGTTCGCACACACCATAGTGTTAAGCGAATTTCAGTATATAACTCAACTGGATGGGACGTAGTCAGGCCCGTAGCCACCTTGAGGCCAACCGAGGCACTCGCCTCGGTTGAAATTTTGATTTTCTTTTTTAAAAATTAAATTATTTTTGGGAAAAAGTTATTGTTTGGGAAAAAATCGTGACAGTCTACTTAAAGCAGTGTCAACGGTAATCTAAACTGAGAATATCATTTCACTTACTAGTAACTCAGGTAAAAATGTGTCTTGTACCACTGGAATGTGTATGCTTATTTTGTAAATTTGCTGCATTTTCAGAGATTCTAGGGATAAAAATGTCTAAATTTTCCCGGGGTACCATGCGCCCGGATCCCCCTAGAAATCACTCGCGCAAAGGCCGCTCGCACCTTCGGCGCTCGCTCGGCAAAATTGATAGCAATACTGCCTCGGTTAAAATTTTATCCTGGCTACGGGCCTGCCGTAGACGTAGTCTAGCTCCCAGCAAAAGCTGGTCCTCATTTACACAGCTGAGTCTACTATAAGTAATGACTATATATAGGATAGCCTGCCTGCAGACGTTAATTCTCCTTCGCCCTGGGAGCGCTTGGAAAACACTCCCAGGGCGAAGGAAAATTAACGTCTGGAGGCAGGCTAGTTATAGGACTGCCTGGAGTTCAGTTCGGTCTGTAATCATTTCGAGTGATAAACAAAATTTAGTGAGGCCGATTCAGGGAAAAATTGAGTGTGGAATGACCCAATCATGAGGGTGTCAATGGGGTTAACTGACTGGCGTATAAATACCCTTTTTTGCTGTCGTAAACGTATAAATGAGAAAAAAAATTAAGCGTTTAGCGTACGCAGCGACATGCATCGAATTTTTAGCGTATGACCCGCGTATAGGATGCCAAAACATGGTCAAACATTAAATTGAAGTGATATTTTTCAACAAAATAGTTCATTACTGATGCCGTTAATGAAAAACTGAAAGCACTTTGACTATTTTCGTCCTAAGAGGGCTTAAAAATATTAAAATACCGTATATCAGAACGTGGCTGATTTTGCGTGACTAGTTTTAAGGTCGCTGGAGTATCTACAAACTTGAAAATCTTACAAAATAGGTCAAAATAACTGACTGTCCTTTCTTTACTGTTTACTGACTAAACCCAAAAGTTTAAACTGTTTACTGACTAAATGCCATATTTTTAACTGTTTAGTGACTACAGTTATACCCCATTGACACCCTCATAAACAGCAAAGTTTCTACAACTCTGCCGAAAGTTCTACAGAATGCACAGTGAATCCACTGAACATTCATGAATCCGACATTCATCTTTTTACCACTATTGTATTTGATAGCAAAAATTCAAACCTCAGCATGCATTCATGTATATTTTATATTGTATTCTGACTGGTATATGCCATTTCTTTGCAGGGCTGATTTAACTCTGGACAATGTGGACCAACTTTTAAAATGTGAAACAACAGAAGATGTACAGAGGTACAAAGCATTTTATAACACATTTGTATGGCATGCTTGTGCAAAAGCAATTAGAACTCTTTTGTAATTTTCCAATGTGACTTTAATTGTTAAATGCCTTTTAAAATCATAATCAAGTAAAAAAACTGCAGTTCTGCAGTATACTTTTGCTACATATTACTTATAAATTTTACCTTGGAATAATTTTACAATAATTTTGTCTTTTATTTCATAGATTTCAGGGTGTACATGTACATGTATAATCAGTACTCCTTAGTTTGCATGGATCCAATCAAATTCTACTTTGAACAGTAGTGGTATGACTATACTGTAAATGGAAGATGCATTATTTTATAAAATATGTGTACATTATTATATTTTAATAGTATATAATCTTTGTGAAATGAGCTTTAAATTTTGTTTTTTTGCCTGATTTCCAGTATATTGGCTGATATCTTCAATCTTGGTGATTACAAGACAGAGCTAAGAGCTGGTATACTGGTTGACCTGTACTACTACACAGTACAATATCCTTGCAAATAGTATTTATAAGCTTAGTGTTAACACAGTAGTGCAGTAGCTTAATAGATTTACATGTATTTCACTAGAATACTATAATTAACAAATAGAACAGCTTTTCCCATGCTCCACACAGTAGTAAAGCATGCAGGATGTGATGAAAGCACAAGAGAAGTGTAAGGGAGAAACACGAGCTGCAGGCGAGTGTTTCTCGGGTGCTCTCATCATGTCCTAAGTGCTTTATTACTGTACGGAGCACAGGAAAAGTTGTTCTATTTGTTTTATAATATAGATAAACTTCTCCATATTCATTTTGTTGATGTGACTTACTTTCACAGTTGCAGTTGTTTGCTTCATGATCAGCTGTAGAAACAATGACAATGCTGTTTACTTCTGAAGCAGAGAGCTCGGTAAATCTTCATTCAGGTTTTTCCAAGCAGGATCTTTACAGTTGGAGACTGAGTCAACAATTGGAATAGTTCATTCAAAGTCTTTTCCATTTTCCCAAGTCGAAATGTAAAGAGAAGTTGAGCAAGTCCCACTGGAACGCCACCATTTTGTTTCTTCAGAAATCAACAAAAAGTAATAGTTGTCATGGTAACCATGTTTTATATTGTGAGGGAGCACACTTTTTGACCAATCAGAGCAATATTATATCAAATCTATATTATAACAATATTTAAAGTTACGTTTACAGTAAGTAAACTTAATAAATCATGATAAATGCTCTGAAGATGGACTAACACTTGAAACATCAGCCTTCTTCCTTACAGTATATCATCTTTAATCATGGTATTGTAACTTAACTAACTCATGTTTGCAAGAGATAATGATTTCACCAAGGAACAGACATCAGCAGTTTTCTCTATCGTCAAATCTGTGCATGAACTGGCAGTTGGTATGTGGCTTGATTTTCGCCTGTTTTATTACATAAATTACAGTAGGTCCTAATTAAAATTTCTTTTTAAACAAGTATATTCTGATTTTATTTAGTAATAGATATCAAATTTTATTTATATATTCATATCACATTTTAATTGTAATTGTATATAGATGACACTTCTTAAAATATAATTATTGTAATTTTTCGAGTTTTTTATTGTAATGCGCATTTGATTATAGATTTTAATGTTAAAATGTGCAATATAAGTAATAAAGATTATCATTATTATTATTAATTAATCAGATGTCTTATGATGCACATGCAGTACCAGTTGGTGTTTCAACAATGTGTATCCTACGTATACAGTAATTGTAACCCTAATTCCCTATAAATTCCAGATACTCCATATGGTAATGTCGAACCTGTGTTTGAGTATTTCAAAGAACTTCTTCTCTGCCACAGTGTCAAGGTAAATTCAGCCAGTATAAAATAACACAGCAATTAGTACTGTAGTGGACCTAATAAGGTATACCTCCTTGAAACATTAAATCAAAAGTAGAAGAAAAGCAGGGTTGGCATAACTCAGTTGGTGTGGGCATTGCCTTTGGAGCTATACAGGTCCCAAGTTTGATTCTTGGTGACTCTAATGTCTGCTTCAGCTTTGCTCTGATCCATTGTAGCTTGAGTCTGAATACCCTTAAAACAGAGCACTTATAGAGGGATGGGGTAGAGTGCGCACCAAGCAATTTTACCAGTTGTACTGTGTTACACTCGTGAAAGAAAGTCCCATTATCTTTGAAAAGAAATGTGGGCACCAAACTTACACCTTAAGGTATGTACATAAAACCAACTGAAGCAACTTTTGTTCAAGGTATGATTTAATATTGCTACTCTACTAATAATTAACTTGCAGCAAGTCCATTTCTTGATCTGTTTTGTTCAGAACTACATATTCTAAAACGGCAAGAATAGGCAATCAAAGGGTATCCACGTGTAAGCAATTTGTCATTTCATCGTTTATTGACCTTCAATTACATGTATAAATTTGCACATTTGTCAGTATTAAAAGTACTATTACTTCATTTGAAATTCACAAAATAATGTTTCCAAACAATACATTCAGTAACTAGTCTAATTTGTTTACTTTGCCAAATCAGCATCCAAGCCTTTTTCTCAACCCTTGACACGTCAATCTTACCAAGTTTGTATTTTAAGTTCCATTGATAGCATTTAGAAGTCTTTACTCATGAACAAAATGACAATGTTCATAGTTGGATTTCCACATTTTGTAGTAAACCATGAATAATATTATTAATAAATATATTATGTATGCCTAATTTTTTTAATGTCTGTTGGACAAGGACTGAAGAGACATAATTTATCATATGTTGATAAATATCCATTTTACCAATTATCATGAGCTCATGCCAAGTGCACAGAATGAAATTACCAGTTTTCAACTCTTGACAATAAAAATGAAATGTTCCCGTGGTGTCTTGCACATTCGCCATTGACTGAAGAAAGTACATAATTATATACCTTAGCACTTAAACAAATCTTCTAATAAATGTTGTCTCAAGTTGCGATATAGCAATACATGTACGTCACACCAGATAAATATTTTTTTCTTGTTATTGTATGTGGTTTGCATGGCCAAGGAGCTGGTGTTCCCCACTGGTTGATTTTAAATTGTTTCTTTGATTACAGAGACCTCCATTCAGTGTTGCATTTTTTTCCGTGGATCAAGTAAAAAAGATTACAAGTTATGTTATAAATACGTAAGTGCTATTGTACAGTGTAATAACATCGTATATCGTTTGTACTGTGAATTGTGGCACTGAAGGTTGAACTGAACAATGATATTCTGATTTTGTAACAGCGCTTAATCATTTACTACATATATACCAAACTTAATATTAGTTATTATTAATGCCGAGTCAATAAAATATGGAATAAATGTGAACACTGAACTACTGGTATGCTGAAACATTATACAGTAATACGATTCCATATTTCATTGATTCGGCATTGTGAATAACGTTATCCAATGTGATAATTTTCTTATATTTATCTTCTAACAGATATTTTCGACATTTTAAACTGTACAAGTTTGCCTTTACTCCTAAAGTGCGACTTGATTTAACCTTTGAGTACATTGGCTTGCCAGAAAGCCCTGTTCCATCTGAAGGTAAGTATGTCATGCCTTACAGTAGTAAACATTAATGTATCGTATTATACTTCTAAAGCTGTAGCTGTTAACGCGATTTCCTTTCAGTTGTCTGTCTTTTAACACTGAGTATCTAAACCAGCATAGACATATATCACTATAGTAGTTAAATAGATAAGTTACAGTGCTGCCGCCTTATACTATCTTAATTTCCCACGACCTGCTCCCATCTGGCCTTGTAGCTCAGTTGGTAGAGCAACGGTGATCTGTTCCGGAGGTCGTAGGCTCGAATCCCACCGGGGTCAGAGATTTTTTCTCTTTCTCCGTGTGGGCCCATTTCCTTTCTAGGGCTATTTCTAGGAATTAATTGGGATATTGTACAGCACTGTAACTTATCCATGTAACCACTATATCTGTTATAATAATATACTTATTAACTTTGAATTTTTGGTCTTTATGAGAATATCAAACTTCGGCCTCCACGCATTGACGTCGCTATCGCTTGGTCATAACAGCATGGTTTCAGTTTGATACTTATTATAAAGACCTCACTATCGGTTAATATGTAGTTATTAATTAAAGATTTTGAATTGAAAGTAATATGAATTATAATCTATACTTGAATCTACATTTACGAGCCAAGCATTTGTCACCAATGTTCTGAGAAGGCTTGTCGGTCAGTGTGCATAATTGCACATTTTAATAAAAGTGCATAGGCCAAGCGCTAGAAAACTGTTGTGAAGGACTGTCGACCAAGGCTATAAGATGATGATGATAGTGATAATGATGATGGCTATAATGATGAATAAATATGATGGTGATGATGATGATGATAATGATGATGATAGTAATAATGATAGTGATGATGGTGATGGTGATGATGATAATAATGATAATGTTGACGATTGTGATGATGATGCTGGTGATGATTGTGATGATACATTATTAGAATAATAAAAATTCTCACATGATCTAACAAAAGACTTAGGTTTGTAGCATGGAAAACCGTAGCATTTAAAGGAGTGACCCCAGGGTGAGTAAGACTTACCGTAAGCCACATAACTACGCCGGCCAGGTAGGCAAGTACTATGGTTATCAGGAAGAGCGGCCACGTGTTAAACACTGACTCAAAAATGGCTTGAGAAGGCGACACGCGATCGTCAATATTCACCACGTATGCTACGCCCGGAGACTCCACTAAGCCATAGTAACCGAACTCAGCTTGATAGATCGCTTGGTATTTGAATCCACTTATTGGAAGCACAAAGTCCATAGCGTGTGATATCTGAATGGAATAAGTAAGGCTAAATACAGCAGGTAATGGGCCACAACGGCCAAATTTAATGATGATATAGGTCAATTAAGAAGAGAAAGAACATAGTAGCACAGATCACATTCACTAAAGACAGAGAAAACAGATGAATGGCGAAGTTCATCTGTGAGACTTATGTTTAGTTCTATTTTCTAACTTACCTCATCTTGCAGGAAATGAAACGATGTGGTCAACTCACGGCCCTTATGGTCCGTCTTTGAGCCATTATGCTGCAAATCTTGAAACCGGACATGTGACGGACCACCTCCTGCACATGTGCCGCAGCAATACATTACCATTTCCTCTAGGATGGGCGGAATAATTCCCTGTGGAACCTCGGTTTCTTTTGATGTGTTTACGTAGGGCTGAAGCTTGTCCCACGTGGCTCTTAACGTGTTGGGGCAATGACAGGTTTCTACATGCACAATGTTTCTTCTGTTTAGTAAATTTCTCATTATATTAATGAATATTAGAATTTAGATCACAGAAATATAGTAGTAGAGTTGGAAGAAGCTAGTAAATGTCTTGGTTACAAAACAGTATAACTAAAAAGATATGGAAAACTATAACTTGTTATGGTATCAATGTGTGTGTGTTTTACTGAGATCTAACTACCCAGTCGTAGAATCAATATACTACATGCGGGTAATATTCTCTATATCTTCTCGCCACCGTGTAATATCATATAAATTCTCTCTCCGCCGTGTGATATCATATATATATTCTCTCGTCACCGTGCAATGATCACTGAGATTCTCGGTATCGTGTATTATCCTATATATTCTCTTGCCACCGTTTAATATTCTCTATATCTTCTCGCCACCGTGTAATATCATATATATTCTCTTCCCACCCTGTAATTCTCAATATCTTCTCGCCATCATGTAATATCCTCTATATCTTCTCGCCACTATGTAATATCCTATATATTCTCTAGCCACCGTGTAATATTCTCAATATCTTCTTCTCGTCGTCGTGCAATATCCTATATCTTATCTCGCTAACGTGTAATATCCTATATATTCTCTCGCCACCGTGGGAAATGTATTCTTTATCTTCTTGTCATCCTGTAATATCCTCGATATATAACGTTAAGTAGGACTTCTTGGAGCGACACGCCCAAAGAAACATCAAAGACAAAGAAAGAGGTTACCTGCATATACCATAGCACTCGGCCCAGCCCCCTTCACGGTCACACCCATGACGTCAATTCGATACACTGTGTAGCTTGATAAGTGTGTGAGTTCAAAGGAAGTTGCATTTGGACGTATAAAGATTTCATGAGCATGGTAATGTTTGGCTGTGGCGTAAAACGGATTCTCCACCATCTTCACATCTCCAAGTTTAAAGGCCTGATAGCTGATTTTGTACGATAGAAGGATCCCGTTGTGAAATTTCTTGGGAATTGGCTCCCATGATACAGGAATACTAGACAAGGAAGTGTGACTAGTCGCTATTACTTGTGAAGGTGGGACTTCCGGCACTGCAAACCAAACCAGAACAGCTTGAAAAACGGGAAAAAAAATCTGCAAGCTCCTTCAGAAACCTGGTGTTAGTTCTAAAGTAAATATACAAAGGAAGGAATAATGTAACACAGTTTACTACTTTTTCAGTAGTTAGGGTTAGCTTGTTCCTGACTTACGTACATATCTAGAGAGTATAATATTGTTCGCTGAGGTACTTTGTGGCTTGTCCTTTCTGTGGCAGGTACTTTCTTAAAGCACTTTTACCAGAATTGACTGTGGTAGGCTAGTTTCTAAACTTTTAGATAATCTTCCCTATTACATTATTTAAAAAAGTAAAGTGGAACATTTATATAGCGCCTTTTCCATATTAGTATTCTCAAAGGCGCTTTATAATGATCGGTTTACCCCCAGCGAACCGGATTCATATATAGGCGCTTCCGGCAGCCGCTTCAAGTTCATGTATACCAACTCATTTTACGGACCCATGCAGAAAGGATGGAAAACTGCACGAGTGAACTTTAGCAGGAAAGATGGTTGCACAAATATTCAACCCTCGACCATCCCGGGGATCGGAGATCTTACCATTGCGCCAGCCCCTTGAAGCCATGATTCCCCTCTTTCTTATTTTTTTAAATAATTTGGGTTTTTCTTCTGTCATTTTGTGCATTTTTTGGAAAACTGGAATTATTACCAGAAAGCCTGCATGCCTGTGTAAGACAGTAACGTGATTGAAAAGTATATATTCTTTTAAAAATTATCTGGGAAGAAACATACCCTAATTAATTTATAAATTTAGGTCAAAAACTCATACCCTACCGGAATGCATACCAAATCACTGAGAAACTCTAAATATTTCAAGCACTGTTCAGTCAAACTTACCGTCCTGGTGAGTCATCTGCACCAGATTAATGCTGGCTCCATCTCCTTTACTGGTATACGCCAACAAGCTTACATTATACACTGTAAACTTTCCCAAATTACCAATTGCAGCGGTGGTCGCTGTGTTAGGAGTCACTTGTAAAACCTGCTCAATACTATCCCCAGTTTTTCTGTACATCACTTTATAGCCCAGGATAACACCATTCTGGAAGGCAAGAGGGACTGGACTCCAATCCAAGACCATCTTCGTTGATCCCATGGCCTGCAAAACCACTGAGGTTGGTGGCCTGTCTGGCTCTGACAGAAAGATTGAATGAACGATACGTTACCTTTCTTTATTTTACGTTTATTACATTTAGCCCATTTAATTTAATGTTTGATTTTGAATATAAAAACTCGAACTAACAGAAATTTTAGTTTTAAACCTAATCCCAACCCTAACAACATTAAGTATTGAGTTGGTACAATGTGAATGTCAAAGAAGCAAACAGAAACTAAAAACAAAGGAGGCCGCTGGTTTCGTCAAACCACAGGTGGCTACGGCATAATACATGAGGAACTATCGTAGCCGATTATAGATACATTCTCATCGCTTTTGCACACGGAAATTTAGAGCGTGTACATGTTTCCAACAACAAGTTGCCAAATTATGTAGCTTTTTCAATAAGGTAGATTCCATCTTAGTTTTTGGAAAGTGTGGTCCAATGACAGTGGCGGCTCCTTGATTTATTCTACGGCGTCTATCATACGTCAGAGCTAATTAATATCAATTACATGTAGTTTACTATCAGTCGTGGTCTAACCCGAAGATTTATGGCTGGGGTCAGAGAATCTTTAGGGTGAGAGAAGTTGTGAAGTGAACCGTTGGTGGAGACTGTTGGCTTTTAGTTAAGTTACCACCAACAGTCCTCTCAGAACTACTCTCACCCGGACGGTCATACCACCATTGACATTGACTCACCTTGGTTCAGACCATTCACTGTCGACACGTCAGTCACCACCAACAATCCTTCACAGAACTACTCTCAACCGGACGGTCATACCACCACTGATATTGACTCACCTGGGTTCAGACCATTCACTGTCGACACGTCAGTCACCACCAACAATCCTTCTCAGAACTACTCTCACCTTGACGATCATACCATCACTGATATTGACTCACCTGGGTTCAGACCATTCACTGTCAACACGTCAGTCACCACCAACAGTCCTTCCCAGGAGTACTCTCACCTGGACGGTCATAGACCATTCATTATGCTAGATGTTAAATGATCTCAACTTACTGTCTTCATCAGTCTTCACGAGGGTCTCATTGCTGCTAAGTCCATCTCGTGACGAGAACGCGACAACGAATATAGTGTAGTCTGTAAACTTGTGCAAATTTGTCAGCTCCGTTTCCAAAGTGTTCCGATCAACAGAAACATTTCTTGTGGAAGAAGGGTGGATGGTCGATCTTTCTGTGTAGTACACGCGGTATCCCCGGTGGACTCCTCGAATGTGAGACAACTGGGCAGCACTCCAAAATACCCGGATGGTGGTAGAACTTGTATTGTAACCGTTGACGTCACGAGGTGGGACATCTGGAGCTAAAATAGGAACCAAAAGGATACCAAAACGTTTCTTTACGTAAAATTAGGTATCGGAGAAATTTATCTCAATAAACTACATGTTCGCGAAAACGTCGATAAAGTATACTTTTTCTAAAAATCACTCATTTCTTCATGGGAACGAAAATGGAGCATGTTACTTTAACATAACACGTTTCCGCATGGGAATTTATTATCCCGCCTGTTTGTATAGGTAATCGCATGGTTTGTAGTGGTATTTCGCATAAATACCACGAGTGATATTTCAAAGTTGGTCTACGTAATTTCACGAGCCGT
>JANSTR010146421.1:0-11375 GCA_025434805.1 Antipathozoanthus remengesaui | reverse complement strand
GCGCCCAAGCTTTAAGCTAGTTACTGTACAGGCGCCCAAGCTTTAAGTTAGTTACTGTACAGGCGCCCAAGCTTTAAGTTAGTTACTATACAGGCGCCCAAGCTTTAAGTTAGTTACTATACAGGCGCCCAAGCTTTAAGCTAGTTACTGTACAGGCGCCCAAGCTTTAAGTTAGTTACTGTACAGGCGCCCAAGCTTTAACTAGTTACTGTACAGGCGCCCAAATTCTCCGTTACTCTATATTATACGAGTTGTTATTTGGTGAATACATATACTTCAAGTGCTGCCCTTGGGGCTTTTTAGCATTTGCTTGACAACAACTTTTATGTTTCAGTATAATTAGGTTTCAGCATAATTAAGCCGGTTTACAATTATTGTCTGATACACTCAGTTCATACAAACTGCGCCGGCTAACCTCACACAAGGCAAGACCAATGGGAGGGTCGAGTGACCCCCGCCACCGCCCCAAGATTTTCAATATGCCGTTCAACTTAAGATTCAGTATGATTGTTAATTTAACTTGAGCTATTTCAATAAAGGCTTGTCACGTGATGTTGCGTTGGTTACTACAGTTACCAAATTTTATAGAAAAAGTTTTTAATAAGAAGAACGCTGACCAATAGAGATAACAGCAATATTGCACTGATCGTATATTTCTGTCGCCAGAAGCCAAATTGGTGCAATAAAACACATTTACAATAGACTGAGAAGCAGTTAATTGAAAAAAAAACGTGTAAATTTTAACAAAATTAGATCTTTTTGTTCAAACTTCAAAGCCTATTCTTTTGAAAATTAGCAATGCGCTTTTTTAGTGTGAGCCATGATGACGCTGACAGTACAAGTAGAAATTTTAGTTTTAAGGTGCCCCCAGTGCATGTCCAGGATGTAGTTGATGACGAAGATATTGATGATCCCGAAAGATATTGATGATCCCGATGGTGATAGTGATGGTGATGAAGATGTTGTTTATGATAATGTGGATGTGAATATTGCTAAAGCTCATGTTACTGTTGATCGTAGTGATGATGTTGATGTTGTCGTTTTTGAATGTCGAGGATGAAAATATTAATTAACGATGATGATATGGCCAAGGATCAATATCAATATAAGATATGAAGATGGAATTATCAGCGACTCGATCAAAAGGCGCATGCTTGGTACGATTTCTCCGTATTTTTTCAAAGCAGGTGATGTATGTATACATCTCAGTCTATAAATCACTCACCGTCTTTACACTGACTTCCTCTAAACCCTGGAGCGCATGCGCAGGTGTAGGAATTCGTTCCATCTTTACACGTCGCGCCATTTTTACACGGGTTGGGGTGACATTCATCTGTCTCTGTGACGCGTAAAGGAAAGTGTGTTATTACATTGGGTCTCAATAAAGTAGTGCTGGATGTTTCAATTTAGTTATCGTAAATTTGTAATACTGTAATCCTTTGTAATATTTCTTAATATTTACACGAATGTCACCGATTGCTTAGTTTTCTTGCTAAAATATATAACTACAAACCCAAAAGTTACGTTTTGGTTTTCCAGGTCCATAACGATGTTCTGACAATTCATTTAACAACTGCAAGAAGAGATTGATATTTTTTTTAACTGACAAGTGTTTGGGTGGCCACTGCCACAGCGCTTGAATACGTATTTCATGTATATATATATCTAAAAAATGAACTGAAATCTCTTTACACTTGACTATATTTGTATGCAGAGGAAGTCAAATTTTCCTTCTTGACATGCATGTAACTTTTTTTACAATTTCTTGTGTTTGTTTTAAACGAGGACCGCTGGCCTAAAAGACTCAGAACCAGGTTCTGATCAAGTTCAGTTGTCAGTCAACCACCAGTGAGTGAACAACTCTGTCACAGCTGTGTAACAATACATGCGATGTTATAACGTGCAACATTCAAAATTAATCACATGGATGGAAGAAAAATGTGAAAGCAAGCGCGTTACCAATACCAACACATAATACTTGCAACAAAAATATTTGCAGCTTAGTTCTGTTCAGTTCCTTCGCATTTATTGTTGTTTCTGTCTTCAATGTATAGAGTCTAGCGTGTGCAACACGGGTTTGTTTCGTCAACTGTTCAGTGGACTTTGAATTTCAAATTTACATTTCCGAAATGAGAAAAGAGGGAGAAGCTATTCATTTTATACTGGGACTTCCTGTTTAATACCTTCTTGGGTATCATATTTAAAAATAATTATAATTAAACTGAACTTAGGTCGCTATATATATGAACGGCCTGCTGCTGGAAAGATTGTAACTGATCCAGGCCGCTCATCCATTGTGTCTTCCACGTGGGTCTACCATGACGCGGGAAAATAGCGGGAAAAAATATACCCGCAACTCAGCCATTTTGCTGATAGATTTTGCTTTGTTAAGAATTAGCAAAACAGAAAGTTTAATTGTCGGGAGATTTTGGTAATATAGGCCTTGAACATTTTCTTCGTTTCAGCTGGACAGAATTAGATCTTTTCTTTTGGCCCATTCAAATGGAAAGCATATACTTATTTCTGTAAAAAATATTCATTCTCTTATTTCGATGTCAATATTGAATTCTCATTCTGCATTTGTTATTCTTCTTTTCTATTTGCTATCTATTCGTTTGTTTCCCTTCCTATTAAATTGTGTTACCAACAATTGTCTTCTTTTCCCCCCTTGTCAGATTTGAATAATTGTGGTAATGACCAGCTCGAAAGTTTTCTGCTACTTTGGTCACTACGCACATTCAGAAATACGGTGCACAATGAATCTGAATCTGTGAGTAACAAAATTAAAGTTTTCACAAGGCCGCTAAGAACCTTATATTAACAGTACCTACCTTCGCAATCATTGCCAAGGAATCCGCTTGGACAAGTACAACTATAGCTGTCAGCCCCATTGACGCATGTACCACCATTTATACAAGGGTTTTGGGAGCATTTATTGTCGTCTGAAAATCGAGATAAATGCGTTGGATATTTTCATAACAATGATTTCCAAAGGGTAATTATGAGACCCAGGGCAACGTCACTGAGGGGAAGCCCTCACGGGCTTGCATATTCTCTGCCGGAGTTTTGCTGGTTCCGCAAAAAGTTGTTACTATTCAATATGAACTACAGAATTTTTAGCCAAAGTATAACTAGTATCAAAAGGTCTTCAAGCTGTGTTTGTTAAAAGTGGTTTATGGAGGCTAATGAACGTTCAAAATTTTAAGTTTGATTTATCCTTGGAACCAATTAATTAACCTCTCCTAGCCCTTTACTTTATTTCAATTAATATCTAAACTGAAGGCGAAGATCTCGAGGAAAGAGTATAAGCTTCCATCTTAAATTATAAATTAAACAATTATCAGCGATTGATATATATATCTTGACCCTTTTAGCCATATATATATTTTATACCCGAGAAACAATCAAATGTAAACCTTCATTATAATCATATAAAACTGCATACGCACTCGTTTCGCATTTGTCGCCCTTGAATCCCTGCGGACACGTGCAGTTGAAAGCGTTCGGCCCAATATCTTGGCACAAACCACCATTCATACACGGATTTGGATTGCAGTTAGTGTTGCCTCCTACAGGAGTTCGATAGAAAAGCTGTTAGTATTGTCGCAATAACATCATAGACTAATGCAAAACAATATTAAACCAGTTCAAAAGAGCAAATTATAACATTTCTAATAAGCTTGAACCAGTTGAAAAGAAAACGTTTTATAAATAGTTTGTTTTAATATAAAGAAACTATAGACTGCGCCGGCGAGTAAACAAGACGTGTAAGATAATCAACCAAGGGTTGGCAAAACAGTAATTCTTTTCTTTATTTTTCGAGTAAAGGTTTGTGAACAATAACAATCCACCATATTGAAGAAGATGGCAGCTGTACATTTGACCACAATGCTTTGCGAACCTAACTCAGTGAAAAGCTGAACGTGGCAGACCATCGTTTGGGAAACGTGTCCATATACTAACAACATTGTGTATGCTAGGTTTGAAGTTCTTAGATTTTTTCTGTACGTTTTTATAAGCGATTTTATGTTTTTCGTGCGCTAGGAGTTATGGGTAAATGTACCACTGAAGTATAATATTTGAAGTTGAACTAAGATGGAAATAGTTTACTCCAAAATGAGATTTTCACGTTTTGTTTTCAAGACAGTGATTAGTAAATAGTTTTCAAATTGTCAATGCATTCTAACGGACGGTTATTATCTTCTATAATTACGTCCGTCCAACGGTTTGTGCCATTCGCGTTATCGGTTTTTGATTGTTGCAGACTGAAGACAAAAGCCCTTAAAAGCAATTATCGCTGACTCGCAGTTCTACCGAGAACACCTTTTTGTTGTGGAACACTGGTTACATTGCAGATGACTGATTCACGTTTTTGACAACTTGAGTCATTTTCAGGGTTATATACAGTAGTTGAAAACGTTTAGTTTAATCATTAACCCATTCAAACAGGTTATATTGATCTCAAACAAAATAGCCAGTTATATGATATGTTTCACTGTTATAGAGTTTAGAAATTGATGTACTCATGATCAGAAACAAGAACACATTAAGGGTCGTCTACAATGGTAAAATCGATACTATGGAGACACACACCATTAATTTCTCATTAATACCAACATTTTGCAACTTTAGGTGATTGCAGTTGTCGCTCTAATTACAGACTTTAGATCTGAGGACGAAGTTGTACGAGTACGAGATTTCACGTGCGCATAGTCGGCGAGAGGACCACATTTGCAGGAAATCTCGTACTGTCGGCAAGGAGCTGCAGTGTTCTAGTCAACTTTAAAAAACGACAGGGCGCCTTAATTTGCATATCGTTAATATTCATGATCAACGAGCAATAAATCCGCTGAATGATTATTGTGGCTCAGGAATTTAGTGTCTGAAAGCAATTATCTTTGAGCGATCGTGATCGTTCGAATTTTCGTGAAAATAACTTGGAAAATATTGCGTGGAAAGCTCAATATTGGTTTTTTTTACCTCAAATCTTCATTAATTCATTAAGACAATGAACAGGATCACAAGAAACGACAGGGCGCTGGAGGAAAACGACAGGGCGCACAGAAAAACGACAGGGCGCGGTACCCTGTCATTTTGGCCTAGCTAGAACACGGGAGCTGGCTATGGATATGCGTGCGCGTGAAATCTCGTACTCGTCCTCAGATCTAAAGTTCTCTGTTACTGTGATCAGTATAAATGTTATTTCTGTACTAACAGTTCTAAGAAATTCCCCTGCACAATTTGGAACAACTGAACAACCATTTACGTTTATTCACCTCATTTTCTATTTTCAATCTACGATTTTTGTTATAGGTGCTAATTTCCTGGAATAATTATTACAGATATAGTTATACGAGCTGCATGTAATAATCGGGCGGTATATGAGGGGAAAATATAGTAAACAGAAGGTAAAAGCCAATACAAGATGCGGAATAAACGATGTAATAATAAAAATACAAAACATACAAAAATGAAATAAATGAAACTCAAATGATGCTTTACGGTTTTTATTCGGCTGCTGATTTAAATAGTTCAAAATTGAAACTTTCTTTTTAATATGGCTTTGGAGTTTTCAATAGATAGAAAATGCCAGAAAATGTACCGTGGAAATGAGGTCACCTGCAGTGACCATGTATTCGTGACGTTATCCGATCCAAACTTCAAAATCAGAATCATCAAACGAGCTGCACGACTGAGAATTGGGCGATGAGAGTTACACGAGTGTCTATTTCACCTATCGCGGACCATCATGCAGCAGTCAAACGTGAATAAGAGTTACATTAGAGCGAATGAGAGTTCAGTGTTAGCGAGTATATAGGATTTATCTATACTTTTCGCTGACCACTCGGAGCTTTCCGGACAAGGAAAAGAAAATTGAAAGAGTTATTTATCAGTCCGTGGTCAGGCTGTGCTTAAAATGGCGCCTGTTGACGATTCAACTCTCACAAATCCGTGAAACTAGTGATAAGTCGAGAAGAGTTCATGAGAGTTAGCCACAAACGCGACTAAACGAATACTATGGTCTGTTCTGGTCAAGTGTCTCTCATCTGACCGGAGATAAAAGTCCTAAAAAAATGGTAAACTTACTCAGTTTTACTTATTTTATTAGTTGGTCTTTTGCTTTGGAAACTGTTGGATTGGAAACGTGGCGGAGAAAACCAAGTAAAGAGAAGTAAAATGGGAAAAATGTAACCAACATAGATCAGCCTGGTATTTGAGCTTCGCCAGATGAAGTTCCTTGGGGATCAGAATAGTGTATACTGATTCGTTTTTGATTTGAAAGGTTTAGTATCTGTATCCAGAAATATGACCGTTATAACATATTAGGTGTTAGCCGTTTTACCTGGCCTAAAAGGCACCAACCCACAAAGCTTCACAACATTTGTGACAACAGTTGTTATTTGCTGATCCTTGCTAATTCCTTTTTGAAAAACAGAATTTGTCAAAATATAATATATAACAGACCTCAAGTTCTGGTTATTATTAAAATACTCAGCAAAAGAGCTGCTTACCAGCCCTTCCACAACTGTACCTCATAAAGTCCTTCTTAAAGATTACAAATTTTCTATGCATAAACCTTCCTTCAGCAACGACGAGGACGGCCATTTTGAACCCTTTTTTGCGCGTGAAGCCTTCTGGCATGGTAGCATGCGATTAATCTAGTCAACAATCGTCTGGATAAATCAAACGATTTTGAGAATCATTCCATCGGATCTCCAACGGAAATAGCTGAACACTTTTCAGCTCTACCCTGATGAACGGAATTATTTCATACAAACACAATGCAAAAAGGCAAAAGGGCTTGTAAATCCATTCTTCACCTCGAGTATCTGGCGAACCTACGAGTTGTGACTACGAAACAATAAAATTTCTATCGTGGATTATTATATATAATCAGATCGACAAAATACCAGTTTCGTATTAGTTTTTAATTAGTACTGCTTAAAACGAATGTACATTCATTATTACAGTGGGATCCTTGACTTTATGTTTATATTTTCAAGTATCAAGTGTAATGGAAATATGAGCAATGTTCATAACTTTTGTAAGAATAGAAAAAAATACAAACCGAACAATGTTGAAACTGAAGGTGCGTTTCAGATATAAAAGAATACTGTAAATACAAAATAGGTACTTTATTTCTTCAGATGGAACAATTTCCTGCTTCGAAATAAAACAAAACATGCTATATATAATGTCTGTATTTTTCGACCTCATCACAATTGTTAATTTAAAAATTTAATTCAAGGTCTTCCTTATAAACATGTCTTAATATAAGGACAAGAGTTGGCAAATTTGGGATAGCATAAAGAATAAAACAAAATTAATTACGGGCTTTCACACGTCGTAAATTTTTGCTTAGTTACATAAAATGAACTCACATGTTTGTTTGTGCAGAACCAAAACATCTCTTATTATCTCTGATTTATTCATGAATATATACATGCTGATCTTTTGCTTGTAGAAGCTGCAAACTCGCAAATCGTCCGCACTGTGTACATATGAATTCAGTTTATAGAAACATTGAAAAGTTATGTTCAAACTACAAAGTTTACTGTATTACAATTTTTGTTATGATTATCTCGGTTTGGTTTTTTTATACCATTCGGCATAACAAAGGTTCCTAATTAAAAGCTTTTTAATCACCTTTGCATTGTACTACAAGCACATTGATGTTTTATTTGTCAATATGTCTATTAACTTGCATTCATTATCATTTTCTATCATTTTGATGGAGTTCTAAGTGTCGTCGTTTAACAAAACAGCTGAAAAAACGCATTTGTTGGACAACCCAAATCTCCTTCTATAAACTTCCTCTAACTGCAGTTAATCATCCGGGTTTTTGTACACAACAGTACAGGATAGACAATATTACATGGCGCCCACCATATCAATTTTGCTATTACAATGCACAAGTATTGGTTTATCGAAAGACCGTCCAACTGTAAACATTATAAATTTGACTTTTTAACAAGAATCACTTGTGGATCTGCAGGAGAACTGGTCAAGAACGGAAAGATTATGTTCCATTTTCTGAATTACATCAACAATTTGCGATCAAGCAACACCAAATCTACTTGTTTACGTTATTCACTGCGGCCTAATCTCAGTTTTAATACATAAAATCTCCATTCAAGAACCAGTTTCTGATACTGGCTTTGTTTCTGATTTTGGATATAGAATAATTTGTCCAAGTTGTTTCTGGCAATCAAATTTCTTAAATGCACGAATACAGGCTTTATCTGGTGCAAGTCTTTAGCTATCGACTTTGAGTGCCATAAAGCGTGTATATCATCTTTTAACCAGCTTGATTAAAGCCGCGAGATTTATTATCCGAATCACTGAATGGGGCACGATGTTTCTTACTGACGGCCATTGAGAAATTTTCCAAACTAACACCAATACAAACTGTTTCCTATCCTCGCAAGGATAAACAGAGACGAAGCTGGTTTCATAAAAGCAATTGAAGAAAAACTAGAAAACTGATATCTTTGCCTTATAGTTGATCACTGTCAAGGGGAAATTAACCTGTAACCACATCACATAAAATCTTTCTTCAGATTTGAGCCAAGTTTCCGCAGCGTATTGGTCAATTATTCGAAATCAAAAGTAAGTATGTTATTTGTGATGGAGTGGAATTGAACATAAAGAGAGACTTTTAATACAGAACTACGAAATAATCTTTCTTTTCTCTTTTATTCAGAGATAGCTTGCGAAGTTACTATTTATTCCTTTCAGTGGGTTTGTTTTGTAATGCTGTAATTTAACCAACGGCGAAGTCGTAACAACTTACATTTGTTTACAAAGATACAACCGTCAGAGTACGCCAGTACAAACTAAAAACACGCAAAAAGTATTGAAAATGAACACAAGATCGATACTCAACAAACAATTGGATGGACTTATGTCATCTTGAGCGACTTGTGTCATTTTGAGAACGCTCGAATGAACGATTTGAAAATGATCTGAAACACACAGGTGTATTTAGCCCTACCTTGTGATCCGCCAGCTCCTGATCCATTAGCAGTGTTTGCTGAATTCGCACAACAGTTTTCTCTTTGCAATAAAAGTATCAGAATCGTCACTCCTGCAGCAAGGACTATCAGCTGAAGCAACAGAAACAAGATGACCACGTACAAAGGCACGACAACCACTTTCTTCGAAGCCATGTTTATTCTCTGAATGTCCCACAGGAGTGCGAAATTTCCAATGAAACAAACCCACAGGAATGTTTGTCATCACAATAGCCTTTATAATGATAATGAAAACTATTTAATTACTTTTCTTAAAGCTTCGCGCATATTTCCGAGTATTTCATTTTTAGCGGAGATACTTTGATACACACAGGGTATGTTGTATAAAGAAGAAGAGAGAATGCGTTAAACCTGTTTTATCGTTTTCTTATATTTCATTGCGGTCACGCAGATAAAAGATGTGTTAACTTCGACGTGAAGTTAATCAACAGCTATCTTCTCTCTACATTATCAATATAAACTTCGTAATTGATTGGTTATGAGCAGTTGATCATAGTCCAGCCTGAAATCATTTGAAATGTTACCCAGCTAATATTGTATGAATTTTATGGTGATGTATCATAAGTAATAATATATTTCTAATTTTCGGGCCGTAACTACTAGTGTTCTGATTGGCTGAAACTTAGGTCTTTCTCGAAGACAATTCATAAAACGTTGCTGTTTTACCTACACCACCGATACATAGACACACAACAACTGTATAGACAGAGGGGCAGTAGGTCAACAAGTTTGGTTTTTTTGACTCTGCGAGAGCATTGACTCAAGCTGCCTCAATTCACAAGTTACATTCTCTTTCAGTACGAAGCACCGTCTCAAGTGTTACATACTCTTGAGTTCGAAACACCGTCTCAAGTGTTACATACTCTTGAGTTCGAAGCACCGTCTCAAGTAAGCACAGTTTCAAACGTCTGAAGCCGGGTTTACAAGAGCTCTTCGTTAAATCATTCAAATCATGTTCAAGATAGGGAAAAACCTAGTATGACATCTCAGGATACGAAAACCCAAACCACTTTGTGGATAAAGGAAACGTATACCTCCAACACTGTCAAATTGAGGTAATTGAAGAGAGTTGAAGATGAGTAACCCATACGAACCCAAGGTCTAATCACTACCCATAATTCGTCCGGACTCGGACCCAATCTTCTGGTCCATTCCGGTAACATATTTATTTCTACCAATTCCGCAAGCTACGCTGTCAGGAATATCATATTGCCGGGATGCTTAACTGATTCAACTGAATTAGAACGAATGATGATAACTATTCTCTAGCTCTAGTTGTATCTATCGAATAAAAACCTTGAACAATAAACCATCATTCTGTTAATTAGCAGCTGGTAGTTCACGTACAAGCCGAATGGTTTCAAGGAAAAGTAAGTTGCCTTAGTACTCTGAATCTAAAAGTAGCCAATAAAACAGGACTAACGCATTGTTCTTCATAATGGCGCCGGAACCGATTGTACAATTACACGCATTTTAGATATCTCCACTGATGATCAGTTGCTGATTAACGACATGCAGTCCTCTGATCAAATTTCAATGTAGAACATAAGGTTGGATGAACCGTTGATCATACGCATGAGAACAGGTTTTGTGACAGATTTTTTTCTTAACAAATGCTGTGTGGACAGTGAGCACATTTTTTTGACAAATTTCCTTGGTTGTGATCCGCAAAAGAATTTCAGTCACTGCATGCCACAATTCAATCCCACGTACACGAGCAAAATAATATGCCACGGAAAATGTTCTCATGTGGACGAAGTTCAACTGTATTTGAACTGAAGTGAATAAATATAAGAAAAGCCGAGCAGATGTGCCCTCGTTCTAAAGTTGTCTTGATTCTGTATAATACATACTGTGGATTGGAGGCGAACAGTCATGCCAGTCAAACGATTTTTGAGATCTTTAGTATCTCGATGGCTCCAACGACTCAACAACTGCGTAATTTTGTTTGTTCTATAAATAGCTTTTCTTTTCTCTTTTTGTTTTACTGAACTTAAGTAACGTAAAAATTAACAATATTGCATTGCCACTAAACTGCATCATATCATTCTAACAGTGACTGTAATATTTCAAAGATATAAACATACACAAATTAGATATAAACAAACTCTGAATGCAAGGCTATTACAACAACATCATTTTGAGCAGGTTTAATGACAATATTTCGAGTACACTATTTTTTCATAAGAACCTCTTTAATACGAACGTCAGGCTGAAAATAGACCAAAATTTACTGAAAAACATGTTAAGAACACACTCGAGACTGAGAAATGGCCGAGAACTTTATTTTGTTACATTACGGCACAAAATCATGGAATCGCCAAACAGTCGATAGTGCAA